>OZ017777.1:2446483-2693845 GCA_963969385.1 Philonicus albiceps
ACTTGAAATTGCCATTTTCTAAAATACGGCCTCCAGGAGCGGTTTTTTGGGCTCAATAAATTGAAATAAAATAATTAGAGGATATTTAGCAAAAAACCGAGTAAAAATTAAGCAATTTTCGCGAAATTAGTAATTTTAGCAATTTTAGGTATATTTTGTATGGGGCGTGGGAACTTGAAATTGCCATTTTCTAAAATACGGCCTCCAGGAGCGGTTTTTTGGGCTCAATAAATTGAAATAAAATAATTAGAGGATATTTAGCAAAAAACCGAGTAAAAATTAAGCAATTTTCGCGAAATTAGTAATTTTAAGCAATTTTTAGGTATATTTTGTATGGGGCGTGGGAACTTGAAATTGCCATTTTATAAAAGACGGCCTCTAGGAGCGGTTTTTTTGGGCTCAATAAATTGGAAATAAAATAATTAGAGGATATTTAGCAAAAACCGAGTAAAAATTAAGCAATTTTCGCGAAATTAGTAATTTTAGCAATTTTAGGTATATTTTGTATGGGGCGTGGGAACTTGAAATTGCCATTTTCTAAAATACGGCCTCTAGGAGCGGTTTTTTGGGCTCAATAAATTGGAAATAAAATAATTAGAGGATATTTAGCAAAAAACCGAGTAAAAATTAAGCAATTTTCGCGAAATTAGTAATTTTAGCAATTTTAGGTATATTTTGTATGGGGCGTGGGAACTTGAAATTGCCATTTTCTAAAATACGGCCTCTAGGAGCGGTTTTTTGGGCTCAATAAATTGGAAATAAAATAATTAGAGGATATTTAGCAAAAAACCGAGTAAAAATTAAGCAATTTTCGCGAAATTAGTAATTTTAGCAATTTTAGGTATATTTTGTATGGGGCGTGGGAACTTGAAATTGCCATTTTCTAAAATACGGCCTCTAGGAGCGGTTTTTTGGGCTCAATAAATTGGAAATAAAATAATTAGAGGATATTTAGCAAAAAACCGAGTAAAAATTAAGCAATTTTCGCGAAATTAGTAATTTTAGCAATTTTAGGTATATTTTGTATGGGGCGTGGGAACTTGAAAATTGCCATTTTCTAAAATACGGCCTCCAGGTGCGGTTTTTTGGGCTCAATAAATTGGAAATAAAATAATTAGAGGATATTTAGCAAAAAACCGAGTAAAAATTAAGCAATTTTCGCGAAATTAGTAATTTTTGCAATTTTAGGTATATTTTGTATGGGGCGTGGGAACTTGAAATTGCCATTTTCTAAAATACGGCCTCCAGGAGCGGTTTTTTGGGCTCAATAAATTGGAAATAAAATAATTAGAGGATATTTAGCAAAAAACCGAGTAAAAATTAAGCAATTTTCGCGAAATTAGTAATTTTAGCAATTTTAGGTATATTTTGTATGGGCGTGGGAACTTGAAATTGCCATTTTCTAAAATACGGCTCCAGGAGCGGTTTTTTGGCTCAATAATTGGAAATAAAATAATTAGAGGATATTTAGCAAAAAGAAGAAGAAAAATAAAGAAAATTTTGCAAAATGAGTCATTTCCATTTTTCGTACATTAGGCCTGGGAAGATGGATATTGTGATTTCGTAAAATTCGGCCTCCAGGAGCGGTTTTTTGGGCTCAATAAATTGGAAATAAATTAATTAGAGGATATTTAGCAAAAAACCGAGTAAAAATTAAGCAATTTTCGCAGAAATTAGTAATTTTAGCAATTTTAGGTATATTTTGTATGGGGCGTGGAACTTGAAATTGCCATTTTCTTAAATACGGCCTCCAGGAGCGGTTTTTTGGGCTCAATAAATTGGAAATAAAATAATTAGAGGATATTTAGCAAAAAACCGAGTAAAAATTAAGCAATTTTCGCGAAATTAGTAATTTTAGCAATTTTAGGTATATTTTGTATGGGGCGTGGGAACTTGAAATTGCCATTTTCTAAAATACGGCCTCCAGGAGCGGTTTTTTGGGCTCAATAAATTGGAAATAAAATAATTAGAGGATATTTAGCAAAAAACCGAGTAAAAATTAAGCAATTTTCGCGAAATTAGTAATTTTAGCAATTTTAGGTATATTTTGTATGGGGCGTGGGAACTTGAAATTGCCATTTTCTAAAATACGGCCTCCAGGAGCGGTTTTTTGGGCTCAATAAATTGGAAATAAAATAATTAGAGGATATTTAGCAAAAAACCGAGTAAAAATTAAGCAATTTTCGCGAAATTAGTAATTTTAGCAATTTTAGGTATATTTTGTATGGGGCGTGGGAACTTGAAATTGCCATTTTCTAAAATACGGCCCCCAGGAGCGGTTTTTTGGGCTCAATAAATTGGAAATAAAATAATTAGAGGATATTTAGCAAAAAACCGAGTAAAAATTAAGCAATTTTCGCGAAATTAGTAATTTTAGCAATTTTAGGTATATTTTGTATGGGGCGTGGGAACTTGAAATTGCCATTTTCTAAAATACGGCCTCCAGGAGCGGTTTTTTGGGCTCAATAAATTGGAAATAAAATAATTAGAGGATATTTAGCAAAAAACCGAGTAAAAATTAAGCAATTTTCGCGAAATTAGTAATTTTAGCAATTTTAGGTATATTTTGTATGGGGCGTGGGAACTTGAAATTGCCATTTTCTAAAATACGGCCTCCAGGAGCGGTTTTTTGGGCTCAATAAATTGGAAATAAAATAATTAGAGGATATTTAGCAAAAAACCGAGTAAAAATTAAGCAATTTTCGCGAAATTAGTAATTTTAGCAATTTTAGGTATATTTTGTATGGGGCGTGGGAACTTGAAATTGCCATTTTCTAAAATACGGCCTCCAGGAGCGGTTTTTTGGGCTCAATAAATTGGAAATAAAATAATTAGAGGATATTTAGCAAAAAACCGAGTAAAAATTAAGCAATTTTCGCGAAATTAGTAATTTTAGCAATTTTAGGTATATTTTGTATGGGGCGTGGGAACTTGAAATTGCCATTTTCTAAAATACGGCCTCCAGGAGCGGTTTTTTGGGCTCAATAAATTGGAAATAAAATAATTAGAGGATATTTAGCAAAAAACCGAGTAAAAATTAAGCAATTTTCGCGAAATTAGTAATTTTAGCAATTTTAGGTATATTTTGTATGGGGCGTGGGAACTTGAAATTGCCATTTTCTAAAATACGGCCTCCAGGAGCGGTTTTTTGGGCTCAATAAATTGGAAATAAAATAATTAGAGGATATTTAGCAAAAAACCGAGTAAAAATTAAGCAATTTTCGCGAAATTAGTAATTTTAGCAATTTTAGGTATATTTTGTATGGGGCGTGGGAACTTGAAATTGCCATTTTCTAAAATACGGCCTCCAGGAGCGGTTTTTTGGGCTCAATAAATTGGAAATAAAATAATTAGAGGATATTTAGCAAAAAACCGAGTAAAAATTAAGCAATTTTCGCGAAATTAGTAATTTTAGCAATTTTAGGTATATTTTGTATGGGGCGTGGGAACTTGAAATTGCCATTTTCTAAAATACGGCCTCCAGGAGCGGTTTTTTGGGCTCAATAAATTGGAAATAAAATAATTAGAGGATATTTAGCAAAAAGAAGAAGAAAAATAAAGAAAATTTTGCAAAATGAGTCATTTCCATTTTTCGTACATTAGGCCTGGGAAGATGGATATTGTGATTTCGTAAAATTCGGCCTCTTGGAGCGGTTTTTTGGGCTCAATAAATTTGAAATAAATTAATTAGAGGATATTTAGCAAAAAGAAGAAGAAAAATAAAGAAAATTTTGCAAAATGAGTCATTTCCATTTTTCGTACATTAGGCCTGGGAAGATGGATATTGTGATTTCGTAAAATTCGGCCTCTTTGAGCGGTTTTTTGGGCTCAATAAATTTGAAATAAATTAATTAGAGGATATTTAGCAAAAAGAAGAAGAAAAATAAAGAAAATTTTGCAAAATGAGTCATTTCCATTTTTCGTACATTAGGCCTGGGAAGATGGATATTGTGATTTCGTAAAATTCGGCCTCTTGGAGCGGTTTTTTGGGCTCAATAAATTTGAAATAAATTAATTAGAGGATATTTAGCAAAAAGAAGAAGAAAAATAAAGAAAATTTTGCAAAATGAGTCATTTCCATTTTTCGTACATTAGGCCTGGGAAGATGGATATTGTGATTTCGTAAAATTCGGCCTCTTGGAGCGGTTTTTTGGGCTCAATAAATTTGAAATAAATTAATTAGAGGATATTTAGCAAAAAGAAGAAGAAAAATAAAGAAAATTTTGCAAAATGAGTCATTTCCATTTTTCGTACATTAGGCCTGGGAAGATGGATATTGTGATTTCGTAAAATTCGGCCTCTTGGAGCGGTTTTTTGGGCTCAATAAATTTGAAATAAATTAATTAGAGGATATTTAGCAAAAAGAAGAAGAAAAATAAAGAAAATTTTGCAAAATGAGTCATTTCCATTTTTCGTACATTAGGCCTGGGAAGATGGATATTGTGATTTCGTAAAATTCGGCCTCTTGGAGCGGTTTTTTGGGCTCAATAAATTTGAAATAAATTAATTAGAGGATATTTAGCAAAAAGAAGAAGAAAAATAAAGAAAATTTTGCAAAATGAGTCATTTCCATTTTTCGTACATTAGGCCTGGGAAGATGGATATTGTGATTTCGTAAAATTCGGCCTCTTGGAGCGGTTTTTTGGGCTCAATAAATTGGAAATAAATTAATTAGAGGATATTTAGCAAAAAGAAGAAGAAAAATAAAGAAAATTTTGCAAAATGAGTCATTTCCATTTTTCGTACATTAGGCCTGGGAAGATGGATATTGTGATTTCGTAAAATTCGGCCTCTTGGAGCGGTTTTTTGGGCTCAATAAATTGGAAATAAAATAATTAGAGGATATTTAGCAAAAAACCGAGTAAAACTTAAGCAATTTTCGCGAAATTAGTAATTTTTGCAATTTTAGGTATATTTTGTATGGGACGTGGGAACTTGAAAATTCCATTTTCTAAAATACGGCCTCCAGGTGCGGTTTTTTGGGCTCAATAAATTGGAAATAAAATAATTAGAGGATATTTAGCAAAAAACCGAGTAAAAATTAAGCAATTTTCGCGAAATTAGTAATTTTAGCAATTTTAGGTATATTTTGTATGGGGCGTGGGAACTTGAAATTGCCATTTTCTAAAATACGGCCTCCAGGAGCGGTTTTTTGGGCTCAATAAATTGGAAATAAAATAATTAGAGGATATTTAGCAAAAAACCGAGTAAAAATTAAGCAATTTTCGCGAAATTAGTAATTTTAGCAATTTTAGGTATATTTTGTATGGGGCGTGGGAACTTGAAATTGCCATTTTCTAAAATACGGCCTCCAGGAGCGGTTTTTTGGGCTCAATAAATTGGAAATAAAATAATTAGAGGATATTTAGCAAAAAACCGAGTAAAAATTAAGCAATTTTCGCGAAATTAGTAATTTTTGCAATTTTAGGTATATTTTGTATGGGGCGTGGGAACTTGAAATTGCCATTTTCTAAAATACGGCCTCCAGGAGCGGTTTTTTGGGCTCAATAAATTGGAAATAAAATAATTAGAGGATATTTAGCAAAAAACCGAGTAAAAATTAAGCAATTTTCGCGAAATTAGTAATTTTTGCAATTTTAGGTATATTTTGTATGGGGCGTGGGAACTTGAAATTGCCATTTTCTAAAATACGGCCTCCAGGAGCGGTTTTTTGGGCTCAATAAATTGGAAATAAAATAATTAGAGGATATTTAGCAAAAAACCGAGTAAAAATTAAGCAATTTTCGCGAAATTAGTAATTTTAGCAATTTTAGGTATATTTTGTATGGGGCGTGGGAACTTGAAATTGCCATTTTCTAAAATACGGCCTCCAGGAGCGGTTTTTTGGGCTCAATAAATTGGAAATAAAATAATTAGAGGATATTTAGCAAAAAACCGAGTAAAAATTAAGCAATTTTCGCGAAATTAGTAATTTTAGCAATTTTAGGTATATTTTGTATGGGGCGTGGGAACTTGAAATTGCCATTTTCTAAAATACGGCCTCCAGGAGCGGTTTTTTGGGCTCAATAAATTGGAAATAAAATAATTAGAGGATATTTAGCAAAAAACCGAGTAAAAATTAAGCAATTTTCGCGAAATTAGTAATTTTTGCAATTTTAGGTATATTTTGTATGGGGCGTGGGAACTTGAAATTGCCATTTTCTAAAATACGGCCTCCAGGAGCGGTTTTTTGGGCTCAATAAATTAGAAATAAAATAATTAGAGGATATTTAGCAAAAAACCGAGTAAAAATTAAGCAATTTTCGCGAAATTAGTAATTTTTGCAATTTTAGGTATATTTTGTATGGGGCGTGGGAACTTGAAATTGCCATTTTCTAAAATACGGCCTCCAGGAGCGGTTTTTTGGGCTCAATAAATTGGAAATAAAATAATTAGAGGATATTTAGCAAAAAACCGAGTAAAAATTAAGCAATTTTCGCGAAATTAGTAATTTTAGCAATTTTAGGTATATTTTGTATGGGGCGTGGGAACTTGAAATTGCCATTTTCTAAAATACGGCCTCCAGGAGCGGTTTTTTGGGCTCAATAAATTGGGAATAAAATAATTAGAGGATATTTAGCAAAAAACCGAGTAAAAATTAAGCAATTTTCGCGAAATTAGTAATTTTAGCAATTTTAGGTATATTTTGTATGGGGCGTGGGAACTTGAAATTGCCCCTCGAGTTTCTGGAGGCTGCAGAACAAAAAGTAAAACACGCAGGGCCCCAAAATTTTGAAGAGACCTTCCAGAGATGTCCTGCTTTGCCGGAAAATAAAAAACGGGTTAGGTCTGGAGGAGAAATTTCAGGATAAGGCAAAAAATCTCCAGAGAAGGGTAAAATTTCATATAAAAACTGCTCCAGAGAAGGCCCCCTCGGGCTTCTGGAGGCTGCAGAACAAAAAGAAAAAGACGCAGGGCCCCAAAATTTTGAGGAGATCTTCCAGAGATGTCCTGCTTTGCAGGAAAATAAAAAACGGGATAGGTCTGGAGGAGAAATTTCAGGATAAGGCATAAAATCTCCAGAGAAGGGTAAAATTTCATATAAAAACTGCTCCAGAGATGGCCCCCTCGGGCTTCTGGAGGCTGCAGAACAAAAAGTAAAACACGCAGGGCCCCAAAATTTTGAGGAGACCTTCCAGAGATATCGTGCTTTGCAAGAAAATAAAAAACGGGATAGGTCTGGAGGAGAAATTTCAGGATAAGGCAAAAAATCTCCAGAGAAGGGTAAAATTTCATATAAAAACTGCTCCAGAGAAGGCCCCCTCGGGCTTCTGGAGGCTGCAGAACAAAAAGTAAAATACACAGGGACCTAAAATTTTGAGGAGATCTTCCAGAGATGTTCTGCTTTGCAGGAAAATAAAAAACGGGATAGCTCTGGAGGAGAAATTTCAGGATAAGGCAAAAAATCTCCAGAGAAGGGTAAAATTTCAAATAAAAACTGCTCCAGAGAAGGCCCCCTCGGGCTTCTGGAGGCTGCAGAACAAAAAGTAAAATAGGCAGGGACCTAAAATTTTGAGGAGACTTTCCAGAGATGTCCTGCTTTGCAAGAAAATAAAAAACGGGATAGGTCTGGAGGAGAAATTTCAGGATAAGGCAAAAAATCTCCAGAGAAGGGTAAAATTTCAAATAAAAACTGCTCCAGAGAAGGCCCCCTCGGGCTTCTGGAGGCTGCAGAACAAAAAGTAAAATAGGCAGGGACCTAAAATTTTGAGGAGACTTTCCAGAGATGTCCTGCTTTGCAAGAAAATAAAAAACGGGATAGGTCTGGAGGAGAAATTTCAGGATAAGGCAAAACATCTCCAGAGAAGGGTAAAATTTCATATAAAAACTGCTCCAGAGATGGCCCCCTTGGGCTTCTGGAGGCTGCAGAACAAAAAGTAAAACACGCAGGGTCACAAAATTTTGAGGAGACCTTCCAGAGATATCCTGCTTTGCAGGAAAATAAAAAACGGGATAGGTCTGGAGGAGAAATTTCAGGATAAGGCAAAAAATCTCCAGAGAAGGGTAAAATTTCATATAAAAACTGCTCCAGAGAAGGCCCCCTCGGGCTTCTGGAGGCTGTAGAACAAAAAGTAAAACACGCAGGGCCCCAAAATTTTGAGCAGACCTTCCAGAGATATCCTGCTTTGCAGGAAAATAAAAAACGGGATAGGTCTGAAGGAGAAATTTCAGGATAAGGCAAAAAATCTCCAGAGAAGGGTAAAATTTCATATAAAAACTGCTCCAGAGAAGGCCCCCTCGGGCTTCTGGAGGCTGCAGAACAAAAAGTAAAATACGCAGGGACCCAAAATTTTGAGGAGACCTTCCAGAGATGTCCTGCTTTGCAGGAAAATAAAAAACGGGATAGGTCTGGAGGAGAAATTTCAGGATAAGGCAACAAATCTCCAGAGAAGGGTAAAATTTCATATAAAAACTGCTCCAATGATGGCCCCCTCGGGCTTCTGGAGGCTGCAGAACAAAAAGTAAAACACGCAGGGCCCCAAAATTTTGAGGAGACCTTCCAGAGATATCCTGCTTTGCAGGAAAATAAAAAACGGGATAGGTCTGGAGGAGAAATTTCAGGATAAGGCAAAAAATCTCCAGAGAAGGGTAAAATTTCATATAAAAACTGCTCCAGAGAAGGCCCCTCGGGCTTCTGGAGGCTGCAGAACAAAAAGTAAAACACGCAGGGCCCCAAAATTTTGAGGAGACCTTCCAGAGATGTCCTGCTTTGCCGGAAAATAAAAAACGGGATAGGTCTGGAGGAGAAATTTCAGGATAAGGCAAAAAATCTCCAGAGAAGGGTAAAATTTCATATAAAAACTGCTCCAGGGAAGGCCCCCTCGGGCTTCTGGAGGCTGCAGAACAAAAAGTAAAACACGCAGGGCCCCAAAATTTTGAGGAGACCTTCCAGAGATGTCCTGCTTTGCAGGAAAATAAAAAACGGTATAGGTCTGGCGGAGAAATTTCAGGATAAGGCAAAAAATCTCCAGAGAAGGGTAAAATTTCATATAAAAACTGCTCCAGAGAAGGCCCCCTCGGGCTTCTGGAGGCTGCAGAACAAAAAGTAAAACACGGAGGGCCCCAAAATTTTGAGGAGACTTTCCAGAGATGTCCTGCTTTGCAGGAAAATAAAAAACGGTATAGGTCTGGCGGAGAAATTTCAGGATAAGGCAAAAAATCTCCAGAGAAGGGTAAAATTTCATATAAAAACTGCTGCGGAGAAGGCCCCCTCGGGCTTCTGGAGGCTGCAGAACAAAAAGTAAAACACGCAGGGCCCCAAAATTTTGAGGAGACCTTCCAGAGATATCCTGCTTTGCAGGAAAATAAAAAACGGGATAGGTCTGGAGGAGAAATTTCAGGATAAGGCAAAACATCTCCAGAGAAGGGTAAAATTTCATATAAAAACTGCTCCAGAGAAGGCCCCCTCGGGCTTCTGGAGGCTGCAGAACAAAAAGTAAAACACGCAGGGCCCCAAAATTTTGAGGAGACCTTCCAGAGATGTCCTGCTTTGCAGGAAAATAAAAAACTGGATAGGTCTGGAGGAGAAATTTCAGGATAAAGCAAAAAATCTCCAGAGAAGGGTAAAATTTCATATAAAAACTGCTCCAGAGAAGGCCCCCTCGGGCTTCTGGAGGCTGCAGAACAAAAAGTAAAATAGGCAGGGACCTAAAATTTTGAGGAGACCTTCCAGAGATGTCCTGCTTTGCAGGAAAATAAAAAACGGGATAGGTCTGGAGGAGAAATTTCAGGATAAGGCAAAAAATCTCCACAGAAGGGTAAAATTTCATATAAAAACTGCTCCAGAGAAGGCCCCCTCGGGCTTCTGGAGGCTGCAGAACAAAAAGTAAAATACCCAAGGCCCCAAAATTTTGAGGATACCTTCCAGAGATGTCCTGCTTTGCAGGAAAATAAAAAACGGGATAGGTCTGGAGGAGAAATTTCAGGATAAGGCAACAAATCTCCAGAGAAGGGTAAAATTTCATATAAAAACTGCTCCAGAGAAGGCCCCCTCGGGCTTCTGGAGACTGCAGAACAAAAAGTAAAATACGCAGGGACCTAAAATTTTGAGGAGACCTTCCAGAGATGTCCTGCTTTGCAGGAAAATAAAAAACGGGATAAGTCTGGAGGAGAAATTTCAGGATAAGGCAAAAAATCTCCAGAGAAGGGTAAAATTTCATATAAAAACTGCTCCAGAGAAGGCCCCCTCGGGCTTCTGGAGGCTGCAGAACAAAAAGTAAAATACGCAGGGACCTAAAATTTTGAGGAGATCTTCCAGAGATGTCCTGCTTTGCCGGAAAATAAAAAACGGGATAGGTCTGGAGGAGAAATTTCAGGATAAGGCAAAAAATCTCCAGAGAAGGGTAAAATTTCATATAAAAACAGATCCAGGGAAGGCCCCCTCGGGCTTCTGGAGGCTGCAGAACAAAAAGTAAAACACGCAGGGCCCCAAAATTTTGAGGAGATCTTCCAGAGATATCCTGCTTTGCAGGAAAATAAAAAACGGGATAGGTCTGGAGGAGAAATTTCAGGATAAGGCAAAACATCTCCAGAGAAGGGTAAAATTTCATATAAAAACTGCTCCAGAGAAGGCCCCCTCGGGCTTCTGGAGGCTGCAGAACAAAAAGTAAAACACGCAGGGCCCCAAAATTTTGAGGAGACCTTCCAGAGATGTCCTGCTTTGCAGGAAAATAAAAAACGGGATAGGTCTGGAGGAGAAATTTCAGGATAAGGCAAAACATCTCCAGAGAAGGGTAAAATTTCATATAAAAACTGCTCCAGAGAAGGCCCCCTCGGGCTTGTGGAGGCTGCACAATAAAAAGTAAAACACGCAGGGACCTAAAATTTTGAGGAGATCTTCCAGAGATGTCCTGCTTTGCCGGAAAATAAAAAACGGGATAGGTCTGGAGGAGAAATTTCAGGATAAGGCAAAAAATCTCCAGAGAAGGGTAAAATTTCATATAAAAACTGCTCCAGGGAAGGCCCCCTCGGGCTTCTGGAGGCTGCAGAACAAAAAGTAAAACACGCAGGGCCCCAAAATTTTGAGGAGACCTTCCAGAGATGTCCTGCTTTGCAGGAAAATAAAAAGCGGGATAGGTCTGGAGGAGCAATTTCAGGATAAGGCAAAAAATCTCCAGAGAAGGGTAAAATTTCATATAAAAACTGCTCCAGAGAAGGCCCCCTCGGGCTTCTGGAGGCTGCAGAACAAAAAGTAAAATAGGCAGGGACCTAAAATTTTGAGGAGACCTTCCAGAGATGTCCTGCTTTGCAGGAAAATAAAAAACGGGATAGGTCTGGAGGAGAAATTTCAGGATAAGGCAAAAAATCTCCACAGAAGGGTAAAATTTCATATAAAAACTGCTCCAGAGAAGGCCCCCTCGGGCTTCTGGAGGCTGCAGAACAAAAAGTAAAATACCCAAGGCCCCAAAATTTTGAGGATACCTTCCAGAGATGTCCTGCTTTGCAGGAAAATAAAAAACGGGATAGGTCTGGAGGAGAAATTTCAGGATAAGGCAAAAAATCTCCAGAGAAGGGTAAAATTTCATATAAAAACTGCTCCAGAGAAGGCCCCCTCGGGCTTCTGGAGACTGCAGAACAAAAAGTAAAATACGCAGGGACCTAAAATTTTGAGGAGACCTTCCAGAGATGTCCTGCTTTGCAGGAAAATAAAAAACGGGATAAGTCTGGAGGAGAAATTTCAGGATAAGGCAAAAAATCTCCAGAGAAGGGTAAAATTTCATATAAAAACTGCTCCAGAGAAGGCCCCCTCGGGCTTCTGGAGGCTGCAGAACAAAAAGTAAAATACGCAGGGCCCCAAAATTTTGAGGAGACCTTCCAGAGATGTCCTGCTTTGCAGGAAAATAAAAAACGGGATAGGTCTGGCGGAGAAATTTCAGGATAAGGCAAAAAATCTCCAGAGAAGGGTAAAATTTCATATAAAAACTGCTGCAGAGAAGGCCCCCTCGGGCTTCTGGAGGCTGCAGAACAAAAAGTAAAACACGCAGGGCCCCAAAATTTTGAGGAGACTTTCCAGAGATGTCCTGCTTTGCAGGAAAATAAAAAACGGGATAGGTCTGGAGGAGAAATTTCAGGATAAGGCAAAAAATCTCCAGAGAAGGGTAAAATTTCATATAAAAACTGCTCCAGAGAAGGCCCCCTTGGGCTTCTGGAGGCTGCAGAACAAAAAGTAAAACACGCAGGGCCCCAAAATTTTGAGGAGACCTTCCAGAGATATCCTGCTTTGCAGGAAAATAAAAAACGGGATAGGTCTGGAGGAGAAATTTCAGGATAAGGCAAAACATCTCCAGAGAAGGGTAAAATTTCATATAAAAACTGCTCCAGAGAAGGCCCCCTCGGGCTTCTGGAGGCTGCAGAACAAAAAGTAAAACACGCAGGGCCCCAAAATTTTGAGGAGACCTTCCAGAGATATCCTGCTTTGCAGGAAAATAAAAAACGGGATAGGTCTAGAGGAGAAATTTCAGGATAAGGCAAAAAATCTCCAGAGAAGGGTAAAATTTCATATAAAAACTGCTCCAGAGAAGGCCCCCTCGGGCTTCTGGAGGCTGCAGAACAAAAAGTAAAATACGCAGGGACCTAAAATTTTGAGGAGATCTTCCAGAGATGTTCTGCTTTGCAGGAAAATAAAAAACGGGATAGGTCTGGAAGAGAAATTTCAGGATAAGGCAAAAAATCTCCAGAGAAGGGTAAAATTTCATATAAAAACTGCTCCAGAGAAGGCCCCCTCGGGCTTCTGGAGGCTGCAGAACAAAAAGTAAAATAGGCAGGGTCCTAAAATTTTGAGGAGACCTTCCAGAGATGTCCTGCTTTGCAAGAAAATAAAAAACGGGATAGGTCTGGAGGAGAAATTTCAGGATAAGGCAAAAAATCTCCAGAAAAGGGTAAAATTTCATATAAAAACTGCTCCAGAGAAGGCCCCCTCGGGCTTCTGGAGGCTGCAGAACAAAAAGTAAAATACGCAGGGACCTAAAATTTTGAGGAGATCTTCCAGAGATGTTCTGCTTTGCAGGAAAATAAAAAACGGGATAGGTCTGGAGGAGAAATTTCAGGATAAGGCAAAAAATCTCCAGAGAAGGGTAAAATTTCATATAAAAACTGCTCCAGAGAAGGCCCCCTCGGGCTTCTGGAGGCTGCAGAACAAAAAGTAAAACACGCAGGGACCTAAAATTTTGAGGAGACCTTCCAGAGATGTCCTGCTTTGCAAGAAAATAAAAAACGGGATAGGTCTGGAGGAGAAATTTCAGGATAAGGCAAAAAATCTCCAGAAAAGGGTAAAATTTCATATAAAAACTGCTCCAGAGAAGGCCCCCTCGGGCTTCTGGAGGCTGCAGAACAAAAAGTAAAATACGCAGGGACCTAAAATTTTGAGGAGATCTTCCAGAGATGTTCTGCTTTGCAGGAAAATAAAAAACGGGATAGGTCTGGAGGAGAAATTTCAGGATAAGGCAAAAAATCTCCAGAAAAGGGTAAAATTTCATATAAAAACTGCTCCAGAGAAGGCCCCCTCGGGCTTCTGGAGGCTGCAGAACAAAAAGTAAAATACGCAGGGACCTAAAATTTTGAGGAGATCTTCCAGAGATGTTCTGCTTTGCAGGAAAATAAAAAACGGGATAGGTCTGGAGGAGAAATTTCAGGATAAGGCAAAAAATCTCCAGAAAAGGGTAAAATTTCATATAAAAACTGCTCCAGAGAAGGCCCCCTCGGGCTTCTGGAGGCTGCAGAACAAAAAGTAAAACACGCAGGGCCCCAAAATTTTGAGGAGACCTTCCAGAGATATCCTGCTTTGCAGGAAAATAAAAAGCGGGATAGGTCTGGAGGAGAAATTTCAGGATAAGGCAAAAAATCTCCAGAGAAGGGTAAAATTTCATATAAAAACTGCTCCAGAGAAGGCCCCCTCGGGCTTCTGGAGGCTGCAGAACAAAAAGTAAAATACGCAGGGACCTAAAATTTTGAGGAGATCTTCCAGAGATGTTCTGCTTTGCAGGAAAATAAAAAACGGGATAGGTCTGGAGGAGAAATTTCAGGATAAGGCAAAAAATCTCCAGAGAAGGGTAAAATTTCATATAAAAACTGCTCCAGAGAAGGCCCCCTCGGGCTTCTGGAGGCTGCAGAACAAAAAGTAAAATACGCAGGGACCTAAAATTTTGAGGAGATCTTCCAGAGATGTCCTGCTTTGCCGGCAAATAAAAAACGGGATAGGTCTGGAGGAGAAATTTCAGGATAAGGCAAAAAATCTCCAGAGAAGGGTAAAATTTCATATAAAAACTGCTCCAGGGAAGGCCCCCTCGGGCTTCTGGAGGCTGCAGAACAAAAAGTAAAACACGCAGGGCCCCAAAATTTTGAGGAGACCTTCCAGAGATGTCCTGCTTTGCAGGAAAATAAAAAACGGGATAGGTCTGGAGGAGAAATTTCAGGATAAGGCAAAAAATCTCCAGAGAAGGGTAAAATTTCATATAAAAACTGCTCCAGAGAAGGCCCCCTCGGGCTTCTGGAGGCTGCAGAACAAAAAGTAAAACACGCAGGGACCTAAAATTTTGAGGAGACCTTCCAGAGATGTCCTGCTTTGCAAGAAAATAAAAAACGGGATAGGTCTGGAGGAGAAATTTCAGGATAAGGCAAAAAATCTCCAGAAAAGGGTAAAATTTCATATAAAAACTGCTCCAGAGAAGGCCCCCTCGGGCTTCTGGAGGCTGCAGAACAAAAAGTAAAATACGCAGGGACCTAAAATTTTGAGGAGATCTTCCAGAGATGTTCTGCTTTGCAGGAAAATAAAAAACGGGATAGGTCTGGAGGAGAAATTTCAGGATAAGGCAAAAAATCTCCAGAGAAGGGTAAAATTTCATATAAAAACTGCTCCAGAGAAGGCCCCCTCGGGCTTCTGGAGGCTGCAGAACAAAAAGTAAAATACGCAGGGACCTAAAATTTTGAGGAGATCTTCCAGAGATGTTCTGCTTTGCAGGAAAATAAAAAACGGGATAGGTCTGGAGGAGAAATTTCAGGATAAGGCAAAAAATCTCCAGAAAAGGGTAAAATTTCATATAAAAACTGCTCCAGAGAAGGCCCCCTCGGGCTTCTGGAGGCTGCAGAACAAAAAGTAAAATACGCAGGGACCTAAAATTTTGAGGAGATCTTCCAGAGATGTTCTGCTTTGCAGGAAAATAAAAAACGGGATAGGTCTGGAGGAGAAATTTCAGGATAAGGCAAAAAATCTCCAGAAAAGGGTAAAATTTCATATAAAAACTGCTCCAGAGAAGGCCCCCTCGGGCTTCTGGAGGCTGCAGAACAAAAAGTAAAATACGCAGGGACCTAAAATTTTGAGGAGATCTTCCAGAGATGTTCTGCTTTGCAGGAAAATAAAAAACGGGATAGGTCTGGAGGAGAAATTTCAGGATAAGGCAAAAAATCTCCAGAAAAGGGTAAAATTTCATATAAAAACTGCTCCAGAGAAGGCCCCCTCGGGCTTCTGGAGGCTGCAGAACAAAAAGTAAAACACGCAGGGCCCCAAAATTTTGAGGAGACCTTCCAGAGATATCCTGCTTTGCAGGAAAATAAAAAGCGGGATAGGTCTGGAGGAGAAATTTCAGGATAAGGCAAAAAATCTCCAGAGAAGGGTAAAATTTCATATAAAAACTGCTCCAGAGAAGGCCCCCTCGGGCTTCTGGAGGCTGCAGAACAAAAAGTAAAATACGCAGGGACCTAAAATTTTGAGGAGATCTTCCAGAGATGTTCTGCTTTGCAGGAAAATAAAAAACGGGATAGGTCTGGAGGAGAAATTTCAGGATAAGGCAAAAAATCTCCAGAGAAGGGTAAAATTTCATATAAAAACTGCTCCAGAGAAGGCCCCCTCGGGCTTCTGGAGGCTGCAGAACAAAAAGTAAAATACGCAGGGACCTAAAATTTTGAGGAGATCTTCCAGAGATGTCCTGCTTTGCCGGAAAATAAAAAACGGGATAGGTCTGGAGGAGAAATTTCAGGATAAGGCAAAAAATCTCCAGAGAAGGGTAAAATTTCATATAAAAACTGCTCCAGGGAAGGCCCCCTCGGGCTTCTGGAGGCTGCAGAACAAAAAGTAAAACACGCAGGGCCCCAAAATTTTGAGGAGACCTTCCAGAGATGTCCTGCTTTGCAGGAAAATAAAAAACGGGATAGGTCTGGCGGAGAAATTTCAGGATAAGGCAAAAAATCTCCAGAGAAGGGTAAAATTTCATATAAAAACTGCTGCAGAGAAGGCCCCCTCGGGCTTCTGGAGGCTGCAGAACAAAAAGTAAAACACGCAGGGCCCCAAAATTTTGAGGAGACTTTCCAGAGATGTCCTGCTTTGCAGGAAAATAAAAAACGGGATAGGTCTGGAGGAGAAATTTCAGGATAAGGCAAAAAATCTCCAGAGAAGGGTAAAATTTCATATAAAAACTGCTCCAGAGAAGGCCCCCTTGGGCTTCTGGAGGCTGCAGAACAAAAAGTAAAACACACAGGGCCCCAAAATTTTGAGGAGACCTTCCAGAGATATCCTGCTTTGCAGGAAAATAAAAAACGGGATAGGTCTGGAGGAGAAATTTCAGGATAAGGCAAAACATCTCCAGAGAAGGGTAAAATTTCATATAAAAACTGCTCCAGAGAAGGCCCCCTCGGGCTTCTGGAGGCTGCAGAACAAAAAGTAAAATACGCAGGGACCTAAAATTTTGAGGAGATCTTCCAGAGATGTTCTGCTTTGCAGGAAAATAAAAAACGGGATAGGTCTGGAGGAGAAATTTCAGGATAAGGCAAAAAATCTCCAGAGAAGGGTAAAATTTCATATAAAAACTGCTCCAGAGAAGGCCCCCTCGGGCTTCTGGAGGCTGCAGAACAAAAAGTAAAATAGGCAGGGACCTAAAATTTTGAGGAGACCTTCCAGAGATGTCCTGCTTTGCAAGAAAATAAAAAACGGGATAGGTCTGGAGGAGAAATTTCAGGATAAGGCAAAAAATCTCCAGAAAAGGGTAAAATTTCATATAAAAACTGCTCCAGAGAAGGCCCCCTCGGGCTTCTGGAGGCTGCAGAACAAAAAGTAAAATACGCAGGGACCTAAAATTTTGAGGAGATCTTCCAGAGATGTTCTGCTTTGCAGGAAAATAAAAAACGGGATAGGTCTGGAGGAGAAATTTCAGGATAAGGCAAAAAATCTCCAGAGAAGGGTAAAATTTCATATAAAAACTGCTCCAGAGAAGGCCCCCTCGGGCTTCTGGAGGCTGCAGAACAAAAAGTAAAACACGCAGGGACCTAAAATTTTGAGGAGACCTTCCAGAGATGTCCTGCTTTGCAAGAAAATAAAAAACGGGATAGGTCTGGAGGAGAAATTTCAGGATAAGGCAAAAAATCTCCAGAAAAGGGTAAAATTTCATATAAAAACTGCTCCAGAGAAGGCCCCCTCGGGCTTCTGGAGGCTGCAGAACAAAAAGTAAAATACGCAGGGACCTAAAATTTTGAGGAGATCTTCCAGAGATGTTCTGCTTTGCAGGAAAATAAAAAACGGGATAGGTCTGGAGGAGAAATTTCAGGATAAGGCAAAAAATCTCCAGAGAAGGGTAAAATTTCATATAAAAACTGCTCCAGAGAAGGCCCCCTCGGGCTTCTGGAGGCTGCAGAACAAAAAGTAAAACACGCAGGGCCCCAAAATTTTGAGGAGACCTTCCAGAGATATCCTGCTTTGCAGGAAAATAAAAAACGGGATAGGTCTGGAGGAGAAATTTCAGGATAAGGCAAAAAATCTCCAGAGAAGGGTAAAATTTCATATAAAAACTGCTCCAGAGAAGGCCCCCTCGGGCTTCTGGAGACTGCAGAACAAAAAGTAAAATACGCAGGGACCTAAAATTTTGAGGAGACCTTCCAGAGATGTCCTGCTTTGCAGGAAAATAAAAAACGGGATAAGTCTGGAGGAGAAATTTCAGGATAAGGCAAAAAATCTCCAGAGAAGGGTAAAATTTCATATAAAAACTGCTCCAGAGAAGGCCCCCTCGGGCTTCTGGAGGCTGCAGAACAAAAAGTAAAATACGCAGGGACCTAAAATTTTGAGGAGATCTTCCAGAGATGTCCTGCTTTGCCGGAAAATAAAAAACGGGATAGGTCTGGAGGAGAAATTTCAGGATAAGGCAAAAAATCTCCAGAGAAGGGTAAAATTTCATATAAAAACAGATCCAGGGAAGGCCCCCTCGGGCTTCTGGAGGCTGCAGAACAAAAAGTAAAACACGCAGGGCCCCAAAATTTTGAGGAGATCTTCCAGAGATATCCTGCTTTGCAGGAAAATAAAAAACGGGATAGGTCTGGAGGAGAAATTTCAGGATAAGGCAAAACATCTCCAGAGAAGGGTAAAATTTCATATAAAAACTGCTCCAGAGAAGGCCCCCTCGGGCTTCTGGAGGCTGCAGAACAAAAAGTAAAACACGCAGGGCCCCAAAATTTTGAGGAGACCTTCCAGAGATGTCCTGCTTTGCAGGAAAATAAAAAACGGGATAGGTCTGGAGGAGAAATTTCAGGATAAGGCAAAACATCTCCAGAGAAGGGTAAAATTTCATATAAAAACTGCTCCAGAGAAGGCCCCCTCGGGCTTGTGGAGGCTGCAGAATAAAAAGTAAAATACGCAGGGACCTAAAATTTTGAGGAGATCTTCCAGAGATGTCCTGCTTTGCCGGAAAATAAAAAACGGGATAGGTCTGGAGGAGAAATTTCAGGATAAGGCAAAAAATCTCCAGAGAAGGGTAAAATTTCATATAAAAACTGCTCCAGGGAAGGCCCCCTCGGGCTTCTGGAGGCTGCAGAACAAAAAGTAAAACACGCAGGGCCCCAAAATTTTGAGGAGACCTTCCAGAGATGTCCTGCTTTGCAGGAAAATAAAAAACGGGATAGGTCTGGCGGAGAAATTTCAGGATAAGGCAAAAAATCTCCAGAGAAGGGTAAAATTTCATATAAAAACTGCTGCAGAGAAGGCCCCCTCGGGCTTCTGGAGGCTGCAGAACAAAAAGTAAAACACGCAGGGCCCCAAAATTTTGAGGAGACTTTCCAGAGATGTCCTGCTTTGCAGCAAAATAAAAAACGGGATAGGTCTGGAGGAGAAATTTCAGGATAAGGCAAAAAATCTCCAGAGAAGGGTAAAATTTCATATAAAAACTGCTCCAGAGAAGGCCCCCTTGGGCTTCTGGAGGCTGCAGAACAAAAAGTAAAACACGCAGGGCCCCAAAATTTTGAGGAGACCTTCCAGAGATATCCTGCTTTGCAGGAAAATAAAAAACGGGATAGGTCTGGAGGAGAAATTTCAGGATAAGGCAAAACATCTCCAGAGAAGGGTAAAATTTCATATAAAAACTGCTCCAGAGAAGGCCCCCTCGGGCTTCTGGAGGCTGCAGAACAAAAAGTAAAACACGCAGGGCCCCAAAATTTTGAGGAGACCTTCCAGAGATATCCTGCTTTGCAGGAAAATAAAAAACGGGATAGGTCTAGAGGAGAAATTTCAGGATAAGGGAAAAAATCTCCAGAGAAGGGTAAAATTTCATATAAAAACTGCTCCAGAGAAGGCCCCCTCGGGCTTCTGGAGGCTGCAGAACAAAAAGTAAAATACGCAGGGACCTAAAATTTTGAGGAGATCTTCCAGAGATGTTCTGCTTTGCAGGAAAATAAAAAACGGGATAGGTCTGGAGGAGAAATTTCAGGATAAGGCAAAAAATCTCCAGAGAAGGGTAAAATTTCATATAAAAACTGCTCCAGAGAAGGCCCCCTCGGGCTTCTGGAGGCTGCAGAACAAAAAGTAAAATAGGCAGGGACCTAAAATTTTGAGGAGACCTTCCAGAGATGTCCTGCTTTGCAAGAAAATAAAAAACGGGATAGGTCTGGAGGAGAAATTTCAGGATAAGGCAAAAAATCTCCAGAAAAGGGTAAAATTTCATATAAAAACTGCTCCAGAGAAGGCCCCCTCGGGCTTCTGGAGGCTGCAGAACAAAAAGTAAAATACGCAGGGACCTAAAATTTTGAGGAGATCTTCCAGAGATGTTCTGCTTTGCAGGAAAATAAAAAACGGGATAGGTCTGGAGGAGAAATTTCAGGATAAGGCAAAAAATCTCCAGAGAAGGGTAAAATTTCATATAAAAACTGCTCCAGAGAAGGCCCCCTCGGGCTTCTGGAGGCTGCAGAACAAAAAGTAAAACACGCAGGGACCTAAAATTTTGAGGAGACCTTCCAGAGATGTCCTGCTTTGCAAGAAAATAAAAAACGGGATAGGTCTGGAGGAGAAATTTCAGGATAAGGCAAAAAATCTCCAGAAAAGGGTAAAATTTCATATAAAAACTGCTCCAGAGAAGGCCCCCTCGGGCTTCTGGAGGCTGCAGAACAAAAAGTAAAATACGCAGGGACCTAAAATTTTGAGGAGATCTTCCAGAGATGTTCTGCTTTGCAGGAAAATAAAAAACGGGATAGGTCTGGAGGAGAAATTTCAGGATAAGGCAAAAAATCTCCAGAGAAGGGTAAAATTTCATATAAAAACTGCTCCAGAGAAGGCCCCCTCGGGCTTCTGGAGGCTGCAGAACAAAAAGTAAAATACGCAGGGACCTAAAATTTTGAGGAGATCTTCCAGAGATGTTCTGCTTTGCAGGAAAATAAAAAACGGGATAGGTCTGGAGGAGAAATTTCAGGATAAGGCAAAAAATCTCCAGAAAAGGGTAAAATTTCATATAAAAACTGCTCCAGAGAAGGCCCCCTCGGGCTTCTGGAGGCTGCAGAACAAAAAGTAAAATACGCAGGGACCTAAAATTTTGAGGAGATCTTCCAGAGATGTTCTGCTTTGCAGGAAAATAAAAAACGGGATAGGTCTGGAGGAGAAATTTCAGGATAAGGCAAAAAATCTCCAGAAAAGGGTAAAATTTCATATAAAAACTGCTCCAGAGAAGGCCCCCTCGGGCTTCTGGAGGCTGCAGAACAAAAAGTAAAATACGCAGGGACCTAAAATTTTGAGGAGATCTTCCAGAGATGTTCTGCTTTGCAGGAAAATAAAAAACGGGATAGGTCTGGAGGAGAAATTTCAGGATAAGGCAAAAAATCTCCAGAAAAGGGTAAAATTTCATATAAAAACTGCTCCAGAGAAGACCCCCTCGGGCTTCTGGAGGCTGCAGAACAAAAAGTAAAACACGCAGGGCCCCAAAATTTTGAGGAGACCTTCCAGAGATATCCTGCTTTGCAGGAAAATAAAAAGCGGGATAGGTCTGGAGGAGAAATTTCAGGATAAGGCAAAAAATCTCCAGAGAAGGGTAAAATTTCATATAAAAACTGCTCCAGAGAAGGCCCCCTCGGGCTTCTGGAGGCTGCAGAACAAAAAGTAAAATACGCAGGGACCTAAAATTTTGAGGAGATCTTCCAGAGATGTTCTGCTTTGCAGGAAAATAAAAAACGGGATAGGTCTGGAGGAGAAATTTCAGGATAAGGCAAAAAATCTCCAGAGAAGGGTAAAATTTCATATAAAAACTGCTCCAGAGAAGGCCCCCTCGGGCTTCTGGAGGCTGCAGAACAAAAAGTAAAATACGCAGGGACCTAAAATTTTGAGGAGATCTTCCAGAGATGTCCTGCTTTGCCGGAAAATAAAAAACGGGATAGGTCTGGAGGAGAAATTTCAGGATAAGGCAAAAAATCTCCAGAGAAGGGTAAAATTTCATATAAAAACTGCTCCAGGGAAGGCCCCCTCGGGCTTCTGGAGGCTGCAGAACAAAAAGTAAAACACGCAGGGCCCCAAAATTTTGAGGAGACCTTCCGGAGATGTCCTGCTTTGCAGGAAAATAAAAAACGGGATAGGTCTGGCGGAGAAATTTCAGGATAAGGCAAAAAATCTCCAGAGAAGGGTAAAATTTCATATAAAAACTGCTGCAGAGAAGGCCCCCTCGGGCTTCTGGAGGCTGCAGAACAAAAAGTAAAACACGCAGGGCCCCAAAATTTTGAGGAGACTTTCCAGAGATGTCCTGCTTTGCAGGAAAATAAAAAACGGGATAGGTCTGGAGGAGAAATTTCAGGATAAGGCAAAAAATCTCCAGAGAAGGGTAAAATTTCATATAAAAACTGCTCCAGAGAAGGCCCCCTTGGGCTTCTGGAGGCTGCAGAACAAAAAGTAAAACACGCAGGGCCCCAAAATTTTGAGGAGACCTTCCAGAGATATCCTGCTTTGCAGGAAAATAAAAAACGGGATAGGTCTGGAGGAGAAATTTCAGGATAAGGCAAAACATCTCCAGAGAAGGGTAAAATTTCATATAAAAACTGCTCCAGAGAAGGCCCCCTCGGGCTTCTGGAGGCTGCAGAACAAAAAGTAAAACACGCAGGGCCCCAAAATTTTGAGGAGACCTTCCAGAGATATCCTGCTTTGCAGGAAAATAAAAAACGGGATAGGTCTAGAGGAGAAATTTCAGGATAAGGCAAAAAATCTCCAGAGAAGGGTAAAATTTCATATAAAAACTGCTCCAGAGAAGGCCCCCTCGGGCTTCTGGAGGCTGCAGAACAAAAAGTAAAATACGCAGGGACCTAAAATTTTGAGGAGATCTTCCAGAGATGTTCTGCTTTGCAGGAAAATAAAAAACGGGATAGGTCTGGAGGAGAAATTTCAGGATAAGGCAAAAAATCTCCAGAGAAGGGTAAAATTTCATATAAAAACTGCTCCAGAGAAGGCCCCCTCGGGCTTCTGGAGGCTGCAGAACAAAAAGTAAAATAGGCAGGGACCTAAAATTTTGAGGAGACCTTCCAGAGATGTCCTGCTTTGCAAGAAAATAAAAAACGGGATAGGTCTGGAGGAGAAATTTCAGGATAAGGCAAAAAATCTCCAGAAAAGGGTAAAATTTCATATAAAAACTGCTCCAGAGAAGGCCCCCTCGGGCTTCTGGAGGCTGCAGAACAAAAAGTAAAATACGCAGGGACCTAAAATTTTGAGGAGATCTTCCAGAGATGTTCTGCTTTGCAGGAAAATAAAAAACGGGATAGGTCTGGAGGAGAAATTTCAGGATAAGGCAAAAAATCTCCAGAGAAGGGTAAAATTTCATATAAAAACTGCTCCAGAGAAGGCCCCCTCGGGCTTCTGGAGGCTGCAGAACAAAAAGTAAAACACGCAGGGACCTAAAATTTTGAGGAGACCTTCCAGAGATGTCCTGCTTTGCAAGAAAATAAAAAACGGGATAGGTCTGGAGGAGAAATTTCAGGATAAGGCAAAAAATCTCCAGAAAAGGGTAAAATTTCATATAAAAACTGCTCCAGAGAAGGCCCCCTCGGGCTTCTGGAGGCTGCAGAACAAAAAGTAAAACACGCAGGGACCTAAAATTTTGAGGAGACCTTCCAGAGATGTCCTGCTTTGCAAGAAAATAAAAAACGGGATAGGTCTGGAGGAGAAATTTCAGGATAAGGCAAAAAATCTCCAGAGAAGGGTAAAATTTCATATAAAAACTGCTCCAGAGAAGGCCCCCTCGGGCTTCTGGAGGCTGCAGAACAAAAAGTAAAATACGCAGGGACCTAAAATTTTGAGGAGATCTTCCAGAGATGTTCTGCTTTGCAGGAAAATAAAAAACGGGATAGGTCTGGAGGAGAAATTTCAGGATAAGGCAAAAAATCTCCAGAGAAGGGTAAAATTTCATATAAAAACTGCTCCAGAGAAGGCCCCCTCGGGCTTCTGGAGGCTGCAGAACAAAAAGTAAAATACACAGGGACCTAAAATTTTGAGGAGATCTTCCAGAGATGTTCTGCTTTGCAGGAAAATAAAAAACGGGATAGGTCTGGAGGAGAAATTTCAGGATAAGGCAAAAAATCTCCAGAAAAGGGTAAAATTTCATATAAAAACTGCTCCAGAGAAGGCCCCCTCGGGCTTCTGGAGGCTGCAGAACAAAAAGTAAAATACGCAGGGACCTAAAATTTTGAGGAGATCTTCCAGAGATGTTCTGCTTTGCAGGAAAATAAAAAACGGGATAGGTCTGGAGGAGAAATTTCAGGATAAGGCAAAAAATCTCCAGAAAAGGGTAAAATTTCATATAAAAACTGCTCCAGAGAAGGCCCCCTCGGGCTTCTGGAGGCTGCAGAACAAAAAGTAAAATACGCAGGGACCTAAAATTTTGAGGAGATCTTCCAGAGATGTTCTGCTTTGCAGGAAAATAAAAAACGGGATAGGTCTGGAGGAGAAATTTCAGGATAAGGCAAAAAATCTCCAGAAAAGGGTAAAATTTCATATAAAAACTGCTCCAGAGAAGGCCCCCTCGGGCTTCTGGAGGCTGCAGAACAAAAAGTAAAACACGCAGGGCCCCAAAATTTTGAGGAGACCTTCCAGAGATATCCTGCTTTGCAGGAAAATAAAAAGCGGGATAGGTCTGGAGGAGAAATTTCAGGATAAGGCAAAAAATCTCCAGAGAAGGGTAAAATTTCATATAAAAACTGCTCCAGAGAAGGCCCCCTCGGGCTTCTGGAGGCTGCAGAACAAAAAGTAAAATACGCAGGGACCTAAAATTTTGAGGAGACCTTCCAGAGATGTCCTGCTTTGCAGGAAAATAAAAAACGGGATAGGTCCCAAAGAAAAATTTCGGGAGACGGGACGCCAAAATCCCCGAATGAGAGATTTTTTTATCGTGTGCTTCATAAGGCGCCGGCCTCACTGCACCTGGGTCAGGCTTAAGCCGGCAGACCCGCGCCGACCAAAAGCGTGGTAAAATGGAACAAAACGAAATTAAAAACGATCGGTGCTAAGGATGCGGACGGCCGCCGGCGTGGTGCGGGTCATTACCCCCCGCTGGTGTCAGGCGAACGAGTCAAGGCTGTCGGGTTCCCCGCCGCAGCCTCCTGCAGTACCTCTTCCTCCTCCTCTTTCGCTGCAGCGGGATCCGTTCGAAGAACGGCGTCACGCAAAAATGCAGGGAAAAACATTGGCAAACAAACAAACCAAAAAAAAACAAAATCGCAATAATGAAAAGATTGCGGGAAAAAAAAAAGACAGGTTGGTCCAGCGGAACCGAAAGTGGGGCCCACCGGCTGATGGTTGCGCGTCCCCCAAACATAAAAAACCAAGGGAGTACCCCCTCCCTCACTCCACCCCCCTGCTGCAGGAGGCGCGCAGAATCAAAAACAGGAGAAAAAAATAAAAAAAAAAATTTTAATAAGAGGAAATAAAAAAAAAGAAGAAACGCAAAAACATTGCAAGGCAGCAGCCGCAGCGCATCTTGTCGCTTCCCCGCCGCTCCCCTCCTCCCCGCCCCTTAACGGCCCCAGAAGTCAGAGCTGCTCTGATTTGATTTTGTTTTTTTGTTTTTTTTCTTTGCTGTATGGCTGCGGTGCTGTTTTAAAAAAATCAAAATCAAAATTTAAAAAATAAAAAAAAAACAAAAAAAACAAAAAATTTTTTTAAAAAGCCCACGAAGCAGCGAAACTGAAAAACAAGGCGAAATTCAGGCGTGGAGAAAACGACAGACAACAACAAAAAGTCAAGGGGGTCATTTTCTTTAAGATGCGCGCGCGGGTGCACGCAGCGCACGCCGGCGAACACTCATCGGGGAGAGGGTGTCGGCGGGGCGGGAGGGGTGCGCCAATTTCCCCAAGTGAACCGGAAGATTGCAAGGTTAAAAAAAAACAAAAAGCTCAGCTCCGGGAAAGGCCTTCAACTTCGGACGGCGCACCGACTGCAGTACAGTTGCGCAGCAGCTGCACACGACGGCTGCGAAACGGCCGCTGCGCCCACGACTGCCGTCTACCGGCTGCTGCGCGGCTTTTCTCGATGGTGTGGCGGCAGCAGCAGCTTGTGGCGGCTTGCTGCGACTGCATGAAAGGCGACGTACCCGCGATGTGACCGGGAATCAATGGTTGGGAAGTCGGACAGGGTAAGGGGAAGTGGAAAAGGAAGGGGAAGGGTAAGAGGAAGCGGAAAGGCTAGAGTATGGGTAAGGGGTGTTAAATGGAAGGGGAAGGGTAAGGGGAACTGGAAAAGGAAGGGAAGCGGAAGGAGAAGGGCTGGTGAAGGGGAAAAGGAAGGAGAAAGATAAGGAGAAGTGGAAATGGAAAGTGAATAAGGAAAGGGGGATAAAGGGGAAACGGAAATGAAGGGTGAAGGGGAATGTGATGTGGAAAGGGAAGGTGAAGCGGAAGAGAAAGAGTAGGGAAGGGGTTTTGACGGGAATGGGAAGGGGAAATATCCTGCAGGGGGTTGAAGGGAGGGGGAAATCTTATTTTAAAATTAAATAAAATTTTTTTTCACTTACCTGGAAAATGTTTTTTTGTTTTTTTTTAACTGTAGTCACTATGAAAAAAAAAAAGACACAAGAAAACGAAACGACACCGAAAAACGCGTTGTTTTTTTTTTTTTTTTTTTGGGGGGGTTGGGATCAGTAGGAAAGAAAAAAAAAATAATTTCACCTTTTATAGTTTTTTTTTTTTTTTGTTTTTTTAAGTTGTAATTGTTTTTTTCTGGGTTTTTTTTTTCAATTTCTTTGATTGCTGCCTTATTTAATTTTTTTTTTTGTTGTTTGGCTTTTTTACTCTTGTTTTTTTTTCTCAGTGTTTTATGTGCCTGTGTGTGTATGTGTGTGTCTGTGTGGGCCTGTGTGTGTGTGTGTTTGTGTTTTATTTTCTAAAGACTAAAGCTGGGTTCTCATTTACGGTTTGTATTTTTTCCTTCTTCTCTTTTGTTTTTTTTTTTCTGTTTTTTTATAATTCTTATTCACTTAATGTTTATAATGTTTTTTTTTTATTATTATTATTACTTTATTTATATAGAGTTTTTTTTTTGTTGTTGTCCTTTTCTTTTGCGATAAGAAAGAGTGAGCAAGTGATAGAAAATAACATTTTTTTTTCTTTTCTTTATTTTTATTTTTTTTTTGTCTTTTGTTTTTTTGTTATTTGTAAAGAAAGGTTTTGGTGTGCGCGTGTGCATGGTGGGAAGGGAAGGGCGGGGGGGGGGGGGGGGTGTGCGGGGTAAAAGTAAAGAAAAATAAAAAAATTAGGGGAAGTGTAAGAAGTGGGATGGGGTTAGTGGGAGAAGTGTATGCCTGAAAAACTCATCATTTTTGGACCATAGAGGAGAAGGGGGTAAAGGAAGGGGAAGGGGATGAATGGAAGGGAAGGGGGTGGAACGGGGGAAGGTGGTGAAACAAACAAAATGTTAAAAAAGAAACAGAAAAATTATTAAAATCTTAAAAGGTAGCACAAAATTCCTATGATTTGTAGTTTTACATTTTACAATCTACCATAAATAGGTTTTTTTGTTATTTTTTCTATGTTTTGTTTTTTTTTTTTAATTTTTTTCTAATCTTTTGTATTTAGTTTTTTTTTTTTGTGTTTTGTTTTTTGTTTTTTTTTTATATATATGCAGAATATCAACACACTCAAAGTAAAAATCACTTTGTTTTTGAGAGAGAAAAACAAAAAAAAAAAAAAGAAAAAAAAATTTCGATTCAATAAATAACGGGACCTGTTTGTAAATTCAAAACGGAATTTTAAGTTTTTTTTAAATTGGTGCGCATCGAAATTATTTTTTTTTTCTTTTTTTTTTTTTTTTTAAAGAATTTTTAAAATTTCAAAAATTTAAATATCTCCCCCTCTCTCTCTCTCCATACCCCCCTCCCCGCCCATCCCCACCCCCGCCCATCCCTCGTCCTCGAACTATGAACAGCTGCATTTGTCCACTGCCATGTTGGGGATGGTGCTCATAACCAAATTTCGGTCATTGTTGAAGTACAAAAGTTTTAGGGGGCTCATTTTTGTTGGTGAACAGCACGGCTGAGGGGCGGTGCTTAGCTGCATCAAATGGGTGTGTGGATATTTTGGAAGGAACGCCAGCTGGCATTCACCGTTACAAAAGTATGCATTAAATGATGTCGGCGCCACAATCCAGTCCCAGTCAAATTTTCGAAAGTCCACCTCTAGGGGATACCGGCAGCATCGCTCCTCGTTATCCTTCTCAGAACAGTTGAGTGATGTGTTCCGTTTTGTTCGACGCTTACGATTGTCTTTTGTTTGTATCTCGATGTACAGGGCCTTAAAAATAAATGAAATATTTAAAAAAAGAAAAAAAGAAAAATAAATTCTATGTTTTTTCGATGTTTTCTATTATGCGATGTTTTTTTTCGATGTTTTACTCAAACAGCTACTTAATTGACATAGAAAAGGGAAAAAAAATCATTACAAGCTCTATAGGGAGGGGGAAGGGGAGGGCTAACAAATTGAAAATTATCAGAGAAAGCTAAACAGCTCTAAAAGGGTAAAACGAAAAAAACATCGAAATCTGATTAAAAGTTTTGCAACAAAGTAAGACGCTGATTAAAAGCAACTAAAGCATGTGCTAAAAACTTTTCTAATTCTCTCCCCCGGCCTGGGGGTCAGGGCTCAAATCTGTCTGGCTAGAGATAACCCGTGATTTACGTTTAATTTGCAAAATTTCTCAATTAATTTCGAATGGGGATCTCGTTACCGTCATTTTTTCCTTATTTCTTGTTTTGTTTTATTTTCTTTTTTCTTCTTTTATTTGAGGAGACCTCTTATCAGTTGGGAATAGAAAAGAGGGGGAAAATTTGAATTTGAATTTGAATTTGAATTTGAATTTGAATTCGTTTTTTGTTACTTACATACGCCTTGCTGGCGCCGCTATCCTCCGTTACGACGAATTGCTTCATCCAGGGCTCAGTAGTTTTTATCACCAGTCCGTGATTTGTGTTCGGATTGTTGAACCAATTTGTGACCATTTCAGTGACATCAACATTTATCCAATTGCCCCCACCGCCAGAAATTTGTTGCCGTACATCGTTCACTTTTTGTGTATGCGTTGAATTTGGTGAATTTTGCCGGCGCAATACACGATTTATGGTGAATTGTATTTCTTGACGATTCTGATTTTCGATATTCTCAATTTGTGTTAAATCACCAATCTCCCGAAAATATTCCCGTCCACGAATGTAGACATGTAAAATTGCCTGCGATACAGACGAATGTCCGTTGTTTGTAAATGAGAAATGCAAAATATCCGGTTTTCTGTTGTGCCGCATCCGTGGAACTGTATTTTATATAAATTATAATTGTATTAAAATTAGCTTAATTAATTATAAATTGTAAAAATATGCAATTATTAAGAGATGGAACGAATGGAATCGGAACATGAAATTCAATTAAATTAATCCTTATGCATCGCAAACGATAGGGGAACTCATTTTAAGGGTCAACAAAGTAAAATTAGTCGTGGAACGTTCGGAATTGGAACACAAAAAAAAACCATACCGTTACGTTTATACGTTCAGAAACCAACAACAAAAAACAAGGAAAATTACAAAATGTCATCGGCTTATCTTGATTTGATCGTTTCGTTCCAATTCCGAGAATTCCTAACGAAAAGAAAACAACACAAAATTGAATAAATCAAGTGTGCCCAGCACACAAATGACTTAATTACAGGGGGGATGCCTTGAATGCCTTAACAGCCGCTGCTTACCGGACAGCCCCCCTCCCCCCTCCCCCCTCCCCCAACCCGACCCCTTGGCGATCCACTTCGACGGCACTGGACGGCAAACAAGAAAAAGAGAAAAAGTTGTGTAAGTTGCCTTAGATTTTTTTCTTTTTTTTTTAAATTTTTAATGATTGGAGCGACAACAACTTCAAGATCTGCCGCCGACGGTCGTAATCCAGAGACGGGGAGAAAAAACAAGAGGCGGAGGGTGGGGGGGGGCACCGAGGGAACGGTTGGGAATTAAAACATATAAGGAAAATTACATAATTAAAAAGAAATGTGGACTCTGTGCGCGGAATTTTAATAGATTTTGATTGTGAAGGCCTCATTTTAACTGCTGCTTAAGCTCCTCTTCCCTTCCCCTGGCAGCCAGAGGCGGCGGTTTTCTTGGCTCCCTTGTTTTATCATCGAGAGAACAAAACAAAAATAAAAATAAAAAAAAAATTAAATAATATAAAAAAAAAAAATAAATAACGCAAGGAGCAGAAAAACGTTGCGCTCATCGCTCGTCGCTGGCTTCGAATGATTCGTCTTCGGGCGCACCGCGAGAAAAATGAAAAAAAATTAAAAAAATGAAAAAACTTAAGACAAAAAAAAAAAAACCCCAACAAGCAAAAGACATCGCCGCCGCCGCCGACGACAACAACGACGACGACGACGAAGAAGAAGGAGGAGGAGGAAACGAAGACGACAACAGCGACGCAGGCGACGGCGGCGGACGGTAGAATCGTAGACCATAGCAAAAGAAGAAGACGACGACAGCGGCGGCGGCGGCGGCGGCAGCAGCAGCTGCGACAGGTTCAGAGCGCGTCGCACCTTTTTTAATAAGCCTATTTATTTTTTTATTTTTTTTTGTTTTTAATAAAATCTCGCGGCGACTTCTTGGTGCTAAAATGCCGCCGCCCCCCCCTTTTCCCCGCCCCTGACTTTATCCAGTGGTGGTTGCAACTGCTGCAGCAGCCGACTCTTCCTTCCTTTTCTTCTTCTTTTGCGGAGTACGCCCCCCCCCACCCCTTTCCGACTGCTAAGGGGCGCCTGATATGCTTTGGTGGGTGCTTCTTTTCTGCGGCGTCACAAAATACAAAAAAATCAACAAGCGAATTAATAAAAATTAATAAAGGCAAAAGTAAGGGGGGCATCTTTTTCTTGTTCTTCACTTTAACCCATTTCCAGTAAAACTTTTCTTCTCGTGACATTTTTGAAATTGAATTGAAATTCAATCGCGTTTTAATTTTTTTTTTCTTTTGTTCCCCTTTGGTTTTGATTCACGCCGCCTCTGGGCGAAATGGAATAATTTCCGGTATTTTACCGTTACGCAATACCGTTAGAAATTGACCCCCAAGTACCAAATTTTACAAAAATATTCTCCCATTTTTATCCCCAGACCACGCGATTTTAAAAAGAAAACAAAAAAAAAATTTATAACCCTTCATAAAACTCGGCCTCGTCCAGACTAAGCCAACATATCTAGCTTTTAGGGAAAAATAAAAACAGGGTACCCCCGAGGGAATTCTGTGCGCCACAGGGTGTCAAAGTTGAAATTTAAGAAACAAAGAGTAAACGAGTCGACAAAATAAGCTGGCAAATCACCTAAAAGACATCGCACGGCCTCAAATCTTTTACAGAACCCTTTCAACATTTCTAGGATTCTAGGAAAATTAAAACCGGGATAGGTCCGGAGCGAAAATTTTAAGAGGCGGGACGCCAAACTCCCGAAAAGGGAAAATTTCATATAAAATCTTCCCCAAAAAAGGTCCCCTCAGGCTTCAAGAGTCTGCAGAGCTACGAAAAAACGCCGCAGGGCCCCAAAATCTTGAGGAGGCTTTCAGAACATGTCCAGCTTTCTAAGAAAATCAAAACCGGGATAGGTCCGGAGCGAAAATTTTAAGAGACGGGACGCCAAACTCCCGAAAAGGGAAAATTTCATATAAAATCTGCCCCAAAAAAGGTCCCCTCAGGCTTCAAGAGGCTGCAGAGCTGCGAAAAACCGTCGCAGGGCCCCAAAATTACGAGGAGGCTTTCAGAACATGTCCAGCTTCCTAGAAAAATCAAAACCGGGATAGGTCCGGAGCGAAAATTTTAAGAGGCGGGACGCCAAACTCCCGAAAAGGGAAAATTTCATATAAAATCTGCCCCAAAAAAGGTCCCCTCAGGCTTCACCCCAAAAAAGGTCCCCTCAGGCTTCAAGAGACTGCAGAGCTACGAAAAAAAACCGCAGGACCCCAAAATTACGAGGAGGCTTTCAGAACATGTCCAGCTTCCTAGGAAAATCAAAACCGGGATAGGTCCGAAGGAAAAATTTTAAGAGGTGGGACGCCAAACTCCCGAAAAGGGAAAATTTCATATAAAATCTGCCCCAAAAAAGGTCCCCTCAGGCTTCAAGAGTCTGCAGAGCTGCGAAAAACAGTCGCAGGGCCCCAAAATTACGAGGAGGCTTTCAGAACATGTCCAGCTTCCTAGGAAAATCAAAACCGGGATAGGTCCGAAGGAAAAATTTTAAGAGGTGGGACGCCAAACTCCCGAAAAGGGAAAATTTCATATAAAATCTGCCCCAAAAAAGGTCCCCTCAGGCTTCAAGAGTCTGCAGAGCTGCGAAAAACCGTCGCAGGGCCCCAAAATTACGAGGAGGCTTTCAGAACATGTCCAGCTTCCTAGGAAAATCAAAACCGGGATAGGTCCAGAGCGAAAATTTTAAGAGGCGGGACGCCAAACTCCCGAAAAGGGAAAATTTCATATAAAATCTGCCCCAAAAAAGGTCCCCTCAGGCTTCACCCCAAAAAAGGTCCCCTCAGGCTTCAAGAGCCTGCAGAGCTACGAAAAAAAACCGCAGGACCCCAAAATTACGAGGAGGCTTTCAGAACATGTCCAGCTTCCTAGGAAAATCAAAACCGGGATAGGTCCGAAGGAAAAATTTTAAGAGGTGGGACGCCAAACTCCCGAAAAGGGAAAATTTCATATAAAATCTGCCCCAAAAAAGGTCCCCTCAGGCTTCAAGAGTCTGCAGAGCTACGAAAAACAGTCGCAGGGCCCCAAAATTTCGAGGAGGCTTTCAGAACATATCCACCTTCCCGGAAAATTAAAAACCGGGATAGGTCCGGAGCGAAAATTTTAAGAGGCGGGACGCCAAACTCCCGAAAAGGGAAAATTTCATATAAAATCTTCCCCAAAAAAGGTCCCCTCAGGCTTCAAGAGTCTGCAGAGCTACGAAAAAAAGTCGCAGGGCCCCAAAATTTCGAGGAGGCTTTCAGAACATATCCACCTTCCCGGAAAATTAAAAACCGGGATAGGTCCGGAGCGAAAATTTTAAGAGGCGGGACGCCAAACTCCCGAAAAGGGAAAATTTCATATAAAATCTTCCCCAAAAAAGATCCCCTCAGGTTTCAAGAGTCTGCAGAGCTACGAAAAAAAGTCGCAGGGCCCCAAAATTTCAAGGAGGCTTTCAGAACATGTCCAGCTTCCTAGAAAAATCAAAACCGGGATAGGTCCGGAGGGAAAATTTTAAGAGGCGGGACGCCAAACTCCCGAAAAGGGAAAATTTCATATAAAATCTTCCCCAAAAAAGGTCCCCTCAGGCTTCAAGAGTCTGCAGAGCTACGAAAAAAAGTCGCAGGGCCCCAAAATTTCGAGGAGGCTTTCAGAACATGTTCAGCTTCCTAGGAAAATCACAACCGGGATAGGTCCGGAGGGAAAATTTTAAGAGGCGGGACGCCAAACTCCCGAAAAGGGAAAATTTTATATAAAATCTTCCCCAAAAAAGGTCCCCTCAGGCTTCAAGAGTCTGCAGAGCTACGAAAAAAAGTCGCAGGGCCCCAAAATTTCGAGGAGGCTTTCAGAACATATCCACCTTCCCGGAAAATTAAAAACCGGGATAGGTCCGGAGGGAAAATTTTAAGAGGCGGGACGCCAAACTCCCGAAAAGGGAAAATTTCATATAAAATCTGCCCCAAAAAAGGTCCCCTCAGGCTTCAAGAGTCTGCAGAGCTACGAAAAAAAGTCACAGGGCCCCAAAATTTCGAGGAGGCTTTCAGAACATGTCCAGCTTCCTAGGAAAATTAAAACCGGGATAGGTCCGAAGCGAAAATTTTAAGAGGCGGGACGCCAAACTCCCGAAAAGGGAAAATTTCATATAAAATCTTCCCCAAAGAAGGTCCCCTCAGGCTTCAAGAGTCTGCAGAGCTAGGAAAAAAAGTCGCAGGGCCCCAAAATTTCGAGGAGGCTTTCAGAACATGTCCAGCTTCCTAGGAAAATTAAAACCGGGATAGGTCCGAAGCGAAAATTTTAAGAGGCGGGACGCCAAACTCCCGAAAAGGGAAAATTTCATATAAAATCTGCCCCAAAAAAGGTCCCCTCAGGCTTCAAGAGTCTGCAGAGCTACGAAAAAAAGTCGCAGGGCCCCAAAATTTCGAGGAGGCTTTCAGAACATATCCACCTTCCCGGAAAATTAAAAACCGGGATAGGTCCGGAGGGAAAATTTTAAGAGGCGGGACGCCAAACTCCTGAAAAGGGAAAATTTCATATAAAATCTTCCCCAAAGAAGGTCCCCTCAGGCTTCAAGAGTCTGGAGAGCTAGGAAAAAAAGTCGCAGGGCCCCAAAATTTCGAGGAGGCTTTCAGAACATGTCCAGCTTCCTAGGAAAATTAAAACCGGGATAGGTCCGGAGCGAAAATTTTAAGAGGCGGGACGCCAAACTCCCGAAAAGGGAAAATTTCATATAAAATCTGCCCCAAAAAAGGTCCCCTCAGGCTTCAAGAGTTTGCAGAGCTACGAAAAAAAGCCGCAGGGCCCCAAAATTACGAGGAGGCTTTCAGAACATGTCCAGCTTCCTAGGAAAATCAAAACCGGGATAGGTCCGGAGCGAAAATTTTAAGAGGCGGGACGCCAAACTCCCGAAAAGGGAAAATTTCATATAAAATCTGCCCCAAAAAAGGTCCCCTCAGGCTTCAAGAGGCTGCAGAGCTGCGAAAAACCGTCGCAGGGCCCCAAAATTTCGAGGAGGCTTTCAGAACATGTCCAGCTTTCTGGGAAAATAAAAACCGGGATAGGTCCCGAGGGAAAATTTAAAGAGGCGGGACGCCAAACTCGAAAAAGGAAAATTTCATATTATATCTTCTCCAAAAGGGCCCCTTCGGACTTCAAGAAGCTCCAGAGCTACGAAAAAAAGCCACAGAGCCCCAAAATTTCAAAAAGACACTCAGAACATGTGCCGCTCTCCAGGAAAAATAAAACCAGTCCACCTCCCACAGGAACATTTCCAGCTACAGGGTGTCAAAGTTTTGTTCAGCTGTTAAAAAAAAATTCTTCCCGCAAATTCCCAAAATCACCCAGAAATCAAATCCAGCCCCGCCTGAAGAAGGTCCAAAAAGTTTCGGTTCAATTTTAATTTGAATTTTTTCCCCCCAGACTGTCTAGCCGGACTCTCCCCGCAATAAAAAAAAAAATTAATAAAACGCGAAAAGCCATCCGAAAACGTTTCAATCGCCCAAATAATCAAAAATTGAAATTTTTTCCCACCGAAAAAAACGTTTGCCCACAGAAATTGATTTTTTTTAATTTGTGTAATTTTTTTTGTTTGTTTTTTTTTTGTGTTTTAATTCCTCGGCCAGACAAGCCACCAGCCAGTCGCCCCTACCCCTCCTCATCCCCTCCCCAACACCAGGCAGACGGGAATCTTTGCAACGAAAAAAAAAAAAACACTGCAGTCGCTGCTGCCGTAGCCGTAGCCGTCGTCGTCGTCGTCGTCGTTGTCGTTGTCGCGATTTTTTAAATTGAATTTGCCCAGCGGGCGAGACTTGAAAAAACAAAAAATCTACAAAATGCAAAATAAAAACGACCATAACAAAAAAAAAATATGCAAATAATTAAAAAAGAAAAAAAAAATCACAAAAAACGAAAACCCCATAAAAACTGCGCCGACTACGCCGACTGCATCAACTGCGCAGTTCGTTGGCACTGCACCAGAAGCTGCTCTTCACAGAATGGGACAAATTTTCGGTATTTCTTTTTTTTTGTTTTCATTTTTTCTCATTTATTTTCATTACTACCCCCTCCCCCCGCCGCCGCTAAAAACGCGTACACCAGGCAAAAAAAAAAAAACAAAAAACGAAAAAGCCGCATTCCAACGAAGCGCCGCCGTGCGCCGTCAGTCGTGCCAGTCGCGCAGTCGGCCGCTGTTTTAAATTTGGCGGCACGAAATTTTCTGTTTTGCTTTTTTTTTGTTTTTTATGTGTCTGCCTCCGTTTCATCTAAAAGTGCCCGAGGTGCAGAGGCTGAGGAGGGGAAAGGGGGAAAGGGGGAAAGGGGGAACACGTTGCGCCAGTGACGGAGGTGTTGGCTGCAGCAAAACGCGCAAGCGCAGGGTGCTTACCGGGGGCCGGGCCTGACACCGGGCCGCACACGCGCATTAAAAAACCGCAAAACAAAAAGCAAAAAAAAAAAAAAAAAATTAAGAAAATAGAAAAATAAAAGAAAATTTCATTTGGCAAAGTCAGCCGCGCACGCGCACTTTTCTCACCACAAAATCAATCAATGGCCGGGGTAGGGGATGAAAGGGGAGTGTGGAATGTTAGACGGGGAGGGGTGAGTGGGGGAGGGGGCTAACGTAAAAAGGAATAAAAGCGAAAAACCCTACAAAATAAAAAGGAAAACTAAAAACAAATCGAAATTTCAAAAACGAATTGTCGTTTTTTTTATTTTTTTTTTTTGGTTTTCTTCTCACGCTTCCCCTCCCATCCCCCCACCCATCATCTACTTGCCTATCCCTCACACCGATCGATTTTCGTTAATTGAGAGAGGAGGAGGAGGAGGAGAAGGAAAATTTTTTCGCTAGACTTTCGGTCGTCACTGTTACCAGACAGCATCGCATACCATCGCACATCGTCGCATACCATCGCATACCATCGCATGCCGACGAAAAGCGTCATTCCCTCCTCCCCCCTCATAATTAAGATGTTTTTTTTTATTTTAATTTTTTTAATTTTTTTTTTTTTTTTTTTTTAAATCAAATTCTCCTCCGCGGGAATGTGTGGTGATTTAAAAAAAATAAAAAAAAATAAAAAAACAAAAAGATCACGCACGAGAATTCGAAGTTCAAAATCAAATCGGCTGAAACGAAATAACAAAAAAACCAAAGATCGCCCCATCGAGCCCGACCATGGCAAGATCCACACAGTCCCCCTGGTCTCATACCCCAGCCCCCATACCCCAATCCGTTGAGCCGGCCGGGAATAAATGCGGGACAACTTTCGTTCGCCTTCTTCTTCATGAATAAATTGACCCCGCGATGCGCTCAAGTGTCAAGCAATGTCGCGTCAATTAATTTACATGATAAAATTTTGCGTGCAAAAAGATTGAAAAGTTTGAAACGTGGGCGCCGCGACGGCTTCCCGTGCCGCCGGCCACAGCCTGAAGCGAAACACCAAAAAAAAAGGGGTAAAAAAAACTTGAGAAGAAATGCCTCGAAAAGATTTAGCGGGTGGAACGTTTTGGAATTGGAACGAACAAAACGTCTCTCAGGCGGAACGATTTGGAATTGAAACACTTTTTTTTTATATTTTTACATTTCTAAAACGAAACAAGCACCGAACAGACGAAACAAAAAAAAAAAACTAGCAACTCTTTTGACCTTAACCAGCAGAAAAATAAGGTCAAGATCTTTTAACCGTAAAAAATTCTAAAAATAGAAAGTGGTTTTTTTTTTTTTTGTTGTTTTGTAAATTCTCCAACTACAAAAGCAGTTAACTCGTTTTTAAATTGAATTCCTTGAAAAATTAGAGGAAACAAACAAAAAAGAGGCGGACACATTTTTGCCCCTGGTCTCAAAAAGTCTTGGGGGTTTCACTGAACGGGGACCACCTGAAAACAGGTCAGAAGCGGCAGGTGGATTTTCCCAAAATTGATTTACGCATGCGCAAAAATCGAATCGCGCACAGCGCGAATCTCGTCAAGCGGTGACGAAAAGACTTTGAATTTTTTTTTTTTTTTTGCAGTAGCACCGGAGTATTACCGGTGCCCCCCCCCCCCTCCATGGGAGGGAAATCCCCGGCTATGTTTTTTTTTTCTTTTGTGTTTTTCTTACGAAAACATTGCGGAAGTGCTGAAGACGAATTTTAAAGCGGGTTTCGTTTTTTTTTTTTTTTGCACTCTTCCCGTTTGTTTGGGTTTTCTGCGGTTAGCAGCCGCTTTGGGGGGTTCTTTTTTTTTTTATTATTTTTCTAAAGCAAATTAAAACAAATAAAAACCGCTTCGCCGGAAAGGTGATTTTGAGGAATTCTCTTCTCGGCTAACGCACAAGCACACACCTTTGAAAATTCCCCCTAGAAACTAGAAAACAAAACAAAAAAAATGGGGGGCGGCGCATTTTTCTCAAGGTGTTTGTTTTATTTATTTTTTTTTTCTTACTTAACCTGACCTCGGTAACTTTGAACACCCAGCCAAACAATTGACTGGATTTAGTGGGAATTGAACAAAATTAGCCCCATGAAAATTGGATAACCCCCGACCGAGTTGTAGCGCAACAAACATACAAAAAAAAAAACAAAAAAGTAAAAAGTTCTAAATTTTCTCAAAAAACAAAACCCCTTCGTTTTCCTTCCCTACCCCCGTCTACTCCCCCCCCCACCTCTTTAGCCATGGTGGTTTTAATTTAAGAAAACCGGCGACATCGAAATGGTGTAAAATGAGAAAAATTTTTTTTATTGCAGGCAGGCGCACGCTCCTGCACTCGCGCGCATGCGCATGCGCCTACCCCACCATGATTTTTGGTTTCTGCACTTGGGAAAAATGTGTTGTCGCCAAAAATTTAAAATTAGATTTAAGGGAAATCATTAAAATTCCCCCCTCCCCTTTCCCCACCGTCCCTTCCCCATCCACAAACCTCCTTTAGCATCGAGTGGTGTAGCCTGAGGGGCAGTGCTTGTCGCCAAGGTTTGCACTGGGTGGTGGTGGTGGTGGTGGTGGTGGTTGTGGAAGTGGGTGGGGGGAGGAAGAGGGGCAAAGGGCGGAGAAATGACAATTTTGTCTGTGTGGAGCAGCGACGGAGACGCGACAGCAGACATCGGCCCCGACTGTGCGGCGCCGCAAATCCCTCGTTCCGGCAAAAACACGGCCCCCACTAGCTAGAAAAATTTTTTTGGTTTTTCTTTTTTCTTGTTTATTTTTATTTTGCTGAAAAGTTAAAAAAAAAAAAAAAACAAAGAAAAGAGAGAACTGCAAAATTTGCAGAAAATTTGCCCTGATTACGAAAAAATTTTTTTTGATGCATAAGGGAAAAATTTTTTTTTGATGCCCCAAAATTTGCGAAATGTTTTTTTTTTCATGCAAAAGCAAAAACAAAAACAAAAAAAAGGTGGGCTGACTACGGGCTAAAATTTGTCGTTTTTTTTCCGCCGTCATTGACCCGTTCGTTATTTTTCTGTATTTAAAATAAAAAAAGAATTCATTAAAATTTGAATTTAAAAAAAAAACACAACAAAAGCAAAAAGTAGAAGAAAACTTGAAAAGGATTAAAAAAAGCAACTCCCCGCCCGCTCAACCCCAACTCTAACCCTAACCTCAAACCTAACCCTAACCCTAACCTCTTAAAAATACAAAAACAAAAAAACAACCCTGTGTGAATTAACGGGGCAGCAAAAGGCAAAAAAAAAAAAAAGAACTCCACCTGGGGGAGGGTTCCGAAAAGCTGCTTAGGAATTGACAAAAAACAAAAACACAAAAAGACAAGGTGATAATTAACCGTTATTTCCCGGAGGTATCAAGTGTAACGGTTCATTTTAATTAATTTCCCTTTTCACTTTTCCTTTCCTCTTTTTTTGTTGTTGTTGCAAAAATAAAGAAGAAGAAAACCTCGAGAAGCGCCCCCTTTTCTAACTTTTTTTTTTTCCCTTCCGTCCAAGGGTTTAAATTTCACCGGTGGTGACTGTTTTTTTCCTGTTATTTTCTTCCGTTAGCAGTTTTTTTGAAAACTTAACCTCAAACATTTTGTTTTAGTGCCAGGTGTGGGGTTGTGGGGGGTTTCTTCCCTTTTCTTTTTTTTTTTTAACACATTTTTTCCTTTTTCAGGTGGACCCCTGCTTAGGAAATGAGAAGAAGAAGAAGAAAAGGGTTGCGTTCAGAAACTAAAACAACTTGAGGGTGAAAATCTAAAGAGTGGAGGGGGGACCAGATGGGGGAGGGGAAGGTGGATATTTTGTAATTTAAATTACCGTTACGAATCCTTATAAATCTTAACCCTTCTAACGGGACTTGGGTTGATTTATGGAAAGCGAACTCCACCCCCTCCCCTCCCGCTGCCCCCACCGCTCCCTCACAAGTAAAACCCCCTTTTGTCCGGTGTGTGTGTTTTCCGCTGATAGAGTCCGGCTAGTAAAAACCGGGGGTGCATTAAGTAGCAACCCTTTTTTTTTATAGTTTTTAATCGCATACAGGTAAGGGATGAGAGGGGAGGGGATGAAATTCCCTCTAAAGCGGAAATTGGATGGATTTCTTCAAAACTGTTGGGGTTTTTTTTTTGTTTTGTTTTGCTTTGCTTTTTTTTTTTCTAGGGTAATGAGACAGGATTGAGTTTTTTTTTTATATTTTTTTTTCTCACACCCTCGAGTGGGGAGCGGATTGTGTGCGATGAAATAAAATAAAAAAAAAAAAAAACAAAACCCTCTTATCTAACGGTACTTTTCACACCTTGCGTGTGGGGGAGGTTTTCTTTTTTTTTTTTTAATTTTACATTTTTTTCCTATTAAAAATTTTTTTTGTTTTATATAAGAAGAAAAAATTCTTACGGGTTTTTAGTTATTTACATTATTTTCACCTCCCCCTCTCCTCTGACTCCACACCTCCCACCTACTCAACGAACACTCAAAAAACAATAAAAAAAAAAACCCTTCATCATGATGATTCAGAAAAGAACCGCCAGAGGTGCAAAATTGCAGCACTTCAGGTGCCTGGGGGTAAATGCGAAGCTTGGGGTGAGGAGATAGAAGTCCTGTTGGGAGGGGGGAAGGGGTTGAATTCTGCCACATGCGATAAAAGGAAACAAATTTTTTATTTATATATAAAAAAAAAAAAAATAAAAATAGAGGAAAATAAGAAAATAATAAAAAAAAAAAAAAAATCTCAATTGGGTTCTTGTGTGTCACATGCTTTTTTAATTATGTGACCCCGCCCCGCACCCTACCAACCCAAAACACCTAACCCCTTCAGAAGGAGGCACTGCGCCGCCGATAGCAAAAATAGGAAAATAGTGCGTATGAGAAAAAAAATAAACAACAACAAAAAGGTGCTAGATGAAGGCGTTTTTTTTATTTTTTTATTTTAAGTGTTTTGTGTGTTGCGACTCCTTGAAGATGTTGCCCCAATTAATTCCAGTTTTTTTTTTTTTGTATCCCATGCGAAGACGCTTTTTTTATTTTTTTTTCGAGAGGAGTCGAACAAGGGGGTGAACTGAAAGGGAGAAGGGGGGTAATTATTTTTTGCTGCTGCAGAAAATGCGAAGGTGCTTTGGGTTTTTTTTTTATTATTTTATTTCTTAGCGCTGCACTCTGCTCCTTGAGAGGTGATGTGCCCCTCAGGGGGTAAAACTTAAGACAAGAAAATCACACGCACTTTTTTGTTTTTTTTCGCCGCTGTATGGCAATTAAAAACAATACCCTCTTCCCTCCCCCCAACGCCCTTACCAACGTTCTCCCCACCCTTCTAAAGCCTGAGTCCTTTTTTTTCTGCTTTTGTCCGTTTTGTTTCTTGGTAAAAAAACGATAAAATAAAAAAAAAACAGTAATCCCTAAAAAAAACGTAGGCCCTCTAGTCGCAGGAGTTGAGGTTAAATCGCTTATTTTTTTTCTAGAGCTTAGGGCCCCTAAAAAAATACAGAAATAAACCAAAAAATAAATAAAGAAAAAGAAAAACGGGGCTATAGCGGTTTAAATGACCCATAGGCCTAGTGCGGTACTCACCCGTCGGAAAGACGTACAAGCTGTTGACCACCGAAAAGAATTCCTCCTCGAAATCATCGGCGCTGTTCTCCTCCGAATTTTGAGGGTAGTCAACATAAATCCGGGGATCGTCACCCTGCATCCGGTCGTACGATGCGGACGCACCACCCGGCTGCTGAGACGATTGTTGCCCAGGACCCTGTGAATTTTGTGATGGCCTCTGTTGCCTGCTGGCCCCGGCCGATGTACGATTTCCCGAACCCTGGGTCTTGTAAAATTTCTCAATTATTTCCCGTGGTACGATCGGTGACGTAACATTCGGTAGGGTCTTCAATTCGAGCCGCAAAAGGATGTGACGTTTAATTGAGGCCAAATTGTCCGCCTTCACCTGCTCCCGAAGGCGACACGTATGGCAACCGGTCGGAGGCCCATACCCGATGTTCGGCTCTCGCCGTATAGCATTCTCCCGGGAAATGAATCCTGACCCAGACCCAGACCCAGACCCTGACCCAGATCCAAAAAGTTCCCCCCCTGGTGATCCTCCTGCTCCTCCGCTACCACTCATCGTACCGTCCTCTCCCGGTCCTCCATTCTCAAATTCGGCCATTTTTGTTGCTGTCGCTGTTGCAGTTAAAGATGATGCCGATGACGTCATCAGTGATATTGAGGTTATGGCCGCCAAGTGAAAAGTTTGATTTTTTTCATTGGCCTGTTGTACTGCCAAACTGCCACCACCGCCACCACCACCACCACCACCACCACCCCCGCCACCGCTACCGCCGCCACCACCGCCGGCGCCGCCGGGTCCAATTGCTGGGGTATTTGAGCCGCTGACAACCGTTAAAACGGTAAACACATGTAAAATTAGCATGGAAATGGCGAAATTTGGAAAAACTTCACCACGTGGCCACCATTTGCATGAAAATTTCACCGATGCGAATCGATGAAAGAGTGACGGCAGCGCCGCCACCGGCGATCTCCGGCGGTGAAAATTTAAAATGCGCGTCCCATCAACGGTCGCCGCGTAACGGTCTAACGGTCCGCAAATTGAGTACGTTTCGGTGGTCGCGTTATTTACAAATTTATCACAAGCGGTACTTTGCCGCAGTCCCGTTAAATCACACAACCGGCCCGATGATATTTTGCGGTTTTCAACATTTTCAAAAATCCCGGAAGCTACGGCGACATCGGAGTTTTTGTGTTTTTCAATTTCACCAAATTCGCACCGTTCGTTTTGGGCACGCTGCGTCTGAAATTTGTCGTCCGAATGTTGGCGATTCTTTCGGCACCGTCCCGAATGGGTGGATTTGCTGTTCGTTTTGTAATCGCCTGGATGGGGTCTTTTTGCACTCCCGAAAATTGGCCAACACCCGGTTCGATGGTGGGGCTGATCTGGACGGCGGCGGGTTGCTACCGATGCCCCAACAAAAAATGAAATTTTCATGGACGCGTTTCTCATGTTGCCGCTACCGCGAGACCGACTCTGCGAACTTTGTGGACTTTGCGGACTTTGGGGTGTTTGGGGACTTTGGGGATTTTGCAGTATTTGCGGATTCTGCGAATTTTCCGGCTGCTGTGAACGCTGTGAACGCTGTGAATGCTGTAGACGCTGTGGACGCTGTGGACGCTGCGGGCGCTGGACGACCGGCCCCATCGAACATCGATTTCGATTTTGTGGCAATCAGAGAATCCCCCTCCGATCCTGTGGGCCTCTTTCAACTTTTAACACTTTTTCGACACTCCACTGGCACTTGATAGAACCGTTTTTTTTCTTTTTTGTTTTTTGTTTTTTTTTCTCGTTTTTCGCACCACACGTACACTTTTTCCTCGCGATCGTTATTTTCCCGTTACTTTTCCGTGTCCTTCGGTTCGCCACTCGAAGCGGTTGCTTTTTTTTCTTTTCGTGTTTTGAATTCAAATAAAAAAAATCGACAAACGGTTTTTTTTATGGTCTTTCCGTTTTCCGCTTTCAGTTGTTCGCGAACACCGGGCTAGGAAGCAGCAGCAGCAGCAGAGTTTGAAAAAAAAACTACAACTTTTCGTCCGGTCGCGACTGAAACGCTTTTCTTTTATTTTTTTTTTGTTTATTTTGTTTAAATTTTATTTATTTATTTTTTTTAGTTAAGGCAGATCTCTCCCCTGCTCGTTCCGCCCGGGGGGTGTTAGTTCGAAAAAAAAAGAAAAACAAAAAAAATGAAACTCGTGTCCCTGACTCTGCTGCGCCTTTTCTGGTAAAAATTTTTAATTTTTTTCTTTTTTTACAGAGAGCCCCGCAAAACGGTTAACGTAGCGAATATTAAAAAAAATTATAAAAAATAAAAGAAAATAACAAAAAAAAATTTTTTAAGAAAAAAAGGACCAAGTGAAAAACAGAAAATCAATTTTTTTTTTTACGTCGACGGAGCCGGAGAAAACGAAAAAACCGACCAGCTCCTGGCCGAGGCTCGTTTTTGTTTTTTTTTTCTTTCTTTTTTTTTTTTAAGTTCTGTTTTTGTTTTTGCGGTGAGGCGCTGCGTGGGGCTCTGGTTTTTGTTGTTTTTTTTTCTGTGTTGTTTTTTTGCTTTTTTGTTTATTTTAGTGGGGGGCACACTCCCGAAACGACCGGTCGCTCCCAACAGCCGGAGCCTACTGGCTGTAAAATCAGACCCGCACGCCGTTTATATGCGGCCCGGCGGCTGCTGGGCCGCGCGCCGGCTGCGGAGGCGCTCGATGTGTCCGCGCGTCGCCGCGCTACACTGCACCGTACCGCACCGCACCGGGCATCATTTCGACCGCCGGCCGCTGGCCGCTGCGCTGCAGCAGTTGACTGCCGCCGCAGCCCTTCTTCAGGTTTGGCTTTTTTTGTTTTTTTTTTATTTTTGTTTTTGTTGTTTTGTTTTTTACTTGTTTTTTTTTAGGTCGTCGCTTCCCGAAAAACAAATGAAAAATTATAAAAAAATTAAGAAAAACGGAAGCGAAAACTGCCGGAATCCGTTATTTAACCGTTAGAGGAGTGTGTTGTTGATGAACCGTTACTGCTCCCTGTGCGCTACCACCCCTTCCCCTTCCCCCCTTCTCCCTCCCTCGGAAGGGACCCTGAACGGGTGAGTTTGATGGAGGCAAAAAACTAAAAACGAAAAAAGTGAGCCGTTTTTTTTTTATTTTGTTTAATAAAAATTTTTTTATTTCTCAGTTTTTTTTCCCCTAAAATCAACTCAGGGGAGGGGAGTAGAGAAATTTTTATGCACCTGTCGGAGAAGCGGCCGGCGGACCGTTTTAATCGGTCGATCGCATCAGCTAGGGAATAAAACGGGAAAAAATACGAAAAAATGGAAAAAGTTTTAATCGAAAAACAACAACAACAACAAAAAAAAACCAAAAAGCAGCCGGCTGGCGGCAGGAACCAGCGGAAAAGGCGAAAAAACAGCCCCCGCAGGATGAGGGTAAGTTTTTTTTTCGTTTTCCATTTTTCTAACCCTTGGCACCTTTTTCACCTGTGCCCTAGTTTTTTTTTTTTTTTTTGTAATTCGATTTTCCCTGGTAAAACAGGTGAAGAGGGGAATTTTAATTAGTTTTGTTTTTTTTGTTTTGCTTTAATTTAATTAGGTTTTTTTTTTTAAATAAAACCAAGGGGACAAATTTCAAGGGTTGTTTTTTTGTTTTTTGTCTGAACGAGACGAGGAGGCGCAAGCCCTGAAACAAAAAACCGAAAAAAACGTACTGCGGAAACGGAATTTGTTTTTTTTTTTTAACTGTATCTTTTTAAATTTTTATTTTTATTTTTTTATTTAACCGTCAATTTTTTGTTTTATTTTTTTTTACTGGCAGGGAAGTGGCCCAGTTTTGTTTTTTGCTTTTTTTTTGTATTTTTGTATTTTTGTGTTTTCTTCATCGAAAGGCTGAGGGTGCTCCCATAGTACAAATTGCGGTTGGGGGAAAGATGGGGCAGAGTTTCCGGCCCCTGAGCTGTGCCCTTTTTCTTTTTGGTTTGTTTTCTGTTCTTCGCTTCCGCCCAGAGGTGGCGAAAGAAGATCGCGGTGGGGGCTGTAGGATGAGCGGAAACAGGAGACCTCATGCCCAAGTTAACCCAATTCACAATTATTTCGAGGTTTTTTTTCTCGTTTTTAGGCGTGTGTGGGGCATTTTTTTTTTTTGTGCTTTTATTTTTGCATAAATTTGTGAATTTTTCTTGTTTTATATCACCCCCCCCCCCCCTCCCCGCACCTCCCCCGTATTGTTTTTATTTTATTTTTTTTTGCTGCTTTTTCTTAATCCAGCTCCCCTGATGCATCCGATTAAAGGTCCCCCGTCCCGTCCCGGAACCCCCGCCCTTTGGCACAAGATTGCTAAAGGAGATGCTAAAAAAATTCACACAGCCGAGCGCCGAACAGCGCACAGCGCACAAACAGCACCCGGAGGAGCCCCGCCAACAGGCCAGCCGAGCGCCGATGCGGCCGCTGCTGTTTTTTTTTTTTTATTTTTTTTTTTTTTACTTTGTGCCTCTTTAAATCAGGAGGGGCGCTTATTTTGCATATGATCCGCGCGCGCTATCACCGCCCCGCTGCCCCCATCGCTTAGCCCCCAATGATGCCCGTTTTCATCTGGGGTTTGGATTTCTTGAATTAATTTTTTGACTTGTCTTTCGCTTAAATTTCGCCTCTTTTCTTTTTTTCCCTGCTGTAGGTTTTTTGGGCTTTTTTATTTGAATTTTTCTTTTTTTTTTTTGTTGTTCTATTTTTTTGACCGAGATGCCTTAAAGAGAAGCGCCCCCGGAAGCCCCGCGCAACCCCCCACTCCGCTTCCCTCAATACACTCGGACTGGGGACGATTTGTGCGGCACCGGTACACAGAAAAAAAAAAAACAAAATTTATTTTATTCCTTCTTTTTTTTTTGATATTCATTCAGTGAAATTGAAATGGAACTTTTGATTTTGGTTTGGTCGGGGACAAAACTGTGGAGCATCCCAGCAGCCCATCCCAACCCCCCCTCTCCGCCCTCCCCATCCTCCTGTCGTACCCATCGAAATCGGGGATTGCGGACAAACAAAACAAAAAAAAAAGCAAAGAAAAGGGAATAAAATTACAATAAAATAAAAATAAATTTGAAATAAAAAGGCGATAGAATTTCCAAAAAAAAAAAAACAAAAAAAAAAAACAGAAACGAAATAATCGAGTCTTTCGTGACGCATTTGCCTTTTTTACAGTTATGCATGAAATGTCCCCAGGTAAGGTCAGCGTGTGTGCCGTTAAATTTTTTGAATAAATTTTTACACTATGGAAAATAGTTAAAAATTGTACAGCTGGCGCCATCTACTACGAATAATTTATTCAGTTATGCCGCCATTTTTTTTTTTTTAATATTTAGCGCTATTTGTTAAAGAGTTTTTTTTTTTCCTAATTATACCGCCATCTGGTAGAAATTTTTTATTTATTTAAGCCGATATCAAAACACGATTCGTTAAGTTTTAGAGACATCAGTTAGAAATTTTTTAATTAATTCAGCCGTCCCCAAAAAAAACGATTCGTTAAGCTTTAGAGCCATCTGCTGGAAATATTTACCATACGGTGGGTGTAGAAGTTTCCAATCTAAACAGTGCCATCTTTCAGAAATTCACACACTTAATAGAAGCTCCATTTATTGTGCTTTTACAAGGGAAAATTTCAATTGTTTAGGGCTATTTTGACTTTTATCAATTCTATTTTAATTTAATTTAATTCTAAAATGGCAGTATATTTAGTTTTATTTAATTAAATAATTCCATTCGCCTGACAGTAGACAACCAAAAAAGTTTACGTAATGAAAAATGAACTGATCGACGATTTCTTTGAAGTGACAAAAAGCCTTAAAACTTTTTCGCCTAATGAGCGATTCAAATCAAAAATTATTTTTGTTTTTTTGTTTTTTTTAGAACGAAAATTTTAATAACAAAAAAAATTCTTAATAAAAAGAAAATATTAAAAAATCACTTAACGCAACGAAAAAGAAATCACAAAAATAAAGGGAACTTTGCAGCGTCTTAGGAATTATTTGATAAACACGAGAGAGAAAAAATTACAAAAAAAAAAAAAAGAGTACTGTGCGCACATAGAGAAAAAATTAAAATTAAATGGCATGCCTACACGGAATGTAACATTTTTTTTATGTTCTGATTTCAGCATTTTTCTATAATTTTTCATTTTCTAATCCGCCTCATAGCTCCGTCGTCATGCAGCTGGTGAGGGCCTGCACCCGTTTCGCATTGCAACTTTTGCAGAGCACATGATCATCCAGCGGATAGCAGCCACGACCCTCAGCCTCGGAGGATAGCAGTAGGCCGCAATCCTGCAATTTTGGTAAGGCACACATTTTAATCATAAAAAAAAAAAAACATTTTGGTAATATTCTCGCATATCTCGATGAATGCGCTCACCTCACATTTGTAGCACTCAAAGTGGAAGCTGCGATCCAGGGCAACAACACGAACAGTCTCCTCTTGACCGGGTTCTGGCATGATCGGTTGACGGCATACACAGCATCGTGGAGCGAATTTTCTGGAAAATTGGATAGTACAATTTAAATTTATATAGCGATGCTATCACCGTACTTGTGAAAATCCTCAATGCAGTAATTTTGATTGGTCGCATCAACCGTAAAGGGGATCCCGTCAAGACTGTTCCCGCAAACGATACAACAAAAACATTGCGGATGATAGGGTTTCCCAGTTGCTCGAAGGATTCGCTCAAGGATCGGTTTCATGCATACAGAACATTTTTCCAATGTATTCAAATAGTCCTCCTCACAGTAGGGTTTCCCCTCGAGGGCGTAAAACGGTTTACCCTGTAAATTAATCTGGCATTGGGAGCACGTAAAACAGGTGATATGATAAATTTGTTCCATTGCAGTACATCCAGAATTTTCTCCAACAACACGTTCACCACACTTTACACAAATCCCTGTAGGAAAAAAAAAAATGAAATATTTAAAATTAGATGAATTTCTGTTTTAAATTTTTTTTAAACAATTACCATAAGTGTCGATATCACCTCCAGAATTCATTGAATGGACAAGAAGATTTGTGAGTACCTCAACTTCAGCCTCCTTATGATTTGTTAATTTATTGCTGCTATTAATGCCACCATTTGAGGCACCATTTGGTATTGTTGCAGCTACCCCACCAACTGGAGTGACTCCGCCCCCAGATGCAACACTTTGGGGACCATTTACATAAGACGTATACAAGGAATAATTAGATCGAGACGATAACTGACTAGGGGGACGGGGATTAATTGGCTCATAAATTGATTCATACGTTGAGGATCCCTATTACCAAAAAAAATAAAATAAATAAATATTAATTAATAAATAATAATAACAGTCACATTGTTTTGTTATAAAAATATTTAAAATAAAAACTAAAAACACAGAAAACATAACCAGCAAAGAATACCTGAGAAGACCCGTAACCGTAGTAATCCGATGAGTTTGGTGTGCTCTACACGTGAATTAATCAAGAAATTCCAGTAGTTAGTGTTATTATTATGATTATTTTTTTAATTATAGACAAATTCCAAGAAATTAAAAAGAAAAACGAGTTAAAAGAAAATCAGAGAAAGTGTAGCATTCAAATAAAATTTTGTTTTTTTAATACGAATTCTCAATTCCTACCTGGGAACTTAATCCATAAGTGCTATAATCGTTCTGATACGAAGTGTTAATGTAGGTCTGTTGTGAAGGATTTGAACCGTTCGTATGACCAATTTGAGGATGACCAGAATTTCCACCGCTCGTATAGGACTGCATCGGATATGATGGCATTTGTGGAAAATTATCGGTGGCCCGACGTAATTCACTATATGAAGAACTGACTGGACTCGGTGGTGGTGGAAGTTCATCTTCGCTCGCTTGATTTAAATAATCAAAATTTGAATTCTCAACCAGTGTAAGAGGTGGTGGAGGAATACTTTCAATTGGTGGCGGTGGAGGTAAGTCTTCTATAAAATTATTAATACCATTTAAATTAAAATGTAGTAATAAAATAAAAATTTCTTAATTACCTGTAACATTCCCAAATCCCACATTGCTGTAAACGAGCTCATCGGGTGGTGGAACATCTTTAGTATCTATCGGAATTTTTGATAAATGAACAATGTTACTATAAACAATTTCTGAATCATTATCGCCCTTTGAATGTTTTACATTCGAATATAAATGCGAATTAGCTGGTCTAGGGCTAACAGATTGTGGGATTGGTAGCTGGTGTGATTGATGTTTTATTGGTAGAATACCACCCGATACATTGCCCGAAGATGGTAGCATTCCTCGCTTTTCGAGCTGCTTCTTATGGTGTTCGAGCGCTTCAAGTTGTTGCTCTAAAATCGCTGGATTATCAAGAGTCATTTTCATATTACTGTAATGATGCAAAGTATTTCCAGCTAAACGATTTTGTTGTAGATTTCCAGCAACAGCAGTTGATTGTGACCGAACACCAATCCCACTAGCCCGTTCTTCCGTTTGTAAACGTTTCGAATAATTTGGCTCACATATTTGCTTAACCACACTACTTTGTGGCACCTGATGTAAGCAAAAATTAAATAAAAATTTTATTTCTCATTTAAACACAAAACAAAAAAAAAAATTTGCTTACTTGAGGGAAACTTTTTTTATTCGGCTTTGGTGGAACTGCTGGTGCTACTTTTTTTGGGCTATGATCCCGACCACTTAGTAGCTCCTCAGTTGATGACAATGTTCGGCTATTTATTAATTTTAATTGTGCCAATTGTTCGTCTAATGCATCCATTTCCTCTATAATAAAAAACAAAAAATTTATAAAGAGAAAAATATACAGGAAAATAATTCAAATTTACTTTGTGAATAAATCCCGTTTTTAAAAAATTTCAGAGATGAGTCGTCACACGAACACCCCGGGAGAATGATCAAATTTTATGTTTCGCGGTTTTATTCAATTTTTATGAATTTTTCTTATCGGTGGTTTTTTTGTTTTTATCGTATTCACCTTTTACGGCAACGGGTAGAGGGGATAGGGGCGGAGAACACACAACTTTGAGATTCCTGAGCGATGACTGCGATGAGTAGAACAAGCAAAAAAAAATTATGAAAAAGTTCTTTTTTCTGGGTTTTTTCTGATTTTGTTTTGGGGAGACAACAACAACAACAGCAACAACAACGACGACGATGACGGCGATGACGACGGCGACAGCAGCACCACCAGCAGCAGCAGCAGTGAGGGAACCGTTCAACTGTACCGGCCCCAAAAAATGAATCACATCCGATGCATTTTGCCAAGAGTTAGGGCTGCTTTAGTCCGGATAATCAAATTAACAGTTGTTTTTTTTTATATTTTTTCCTTTCCGCTTACGACAGCAGAAAACCGATGAATCCAATGTTTGTTTTTTTTCTTTTTCTCCAGTTCTTTGTCTCTTGAAATTGTCGCAAGTCAAGTCCCGGACGCCTTGAACGTCTTCTTCTTACTGAAATTCGGTGAAATTCGGAAAGTTTAAGAAAAAGCTTTTATGTACGAAAACTTAAAGCTTTACGAATGGTTGGGAGCATGGATAAATTTGATTTATTGGAAAATTTATAATTAAAAATTGGATTTCTTTTTAATTATTTTCATTTTATTTAATTTTTTTTTATATATATTTAATTAAAATTAAATTCAAATTATTTTTTTTTTCGAATAAAACCCCCCGTATAACACTTAAAAACGGAATCGGCACAGTTCTACTAAAAAAAAACCTACCATTACCGGTTACATGAGACGTAGATGTCGCCTCGATCACCATCGGGTAAGTGTCAAATTTACACAAAGGGGTGGCGAGCCGATTAAACCAAAAAAAAAAAAAAAAATAAAACACGAAGAAAAAAAGGCAAAAAATTTTTCATTCTCGTGCGCCGCGTCCGAAGGAAAAATAAAAAAAGAACCGGTGGAAAAATATTTAAAAAATTGCGAAGAGCACGTAAAATGGCCGGTAACATTTAGAAATTGCCTGCTCTAGGAACAAAATTCGGTTTTTTTTTTGTTCATGTAAAAAGCAAACCGGGAAGTTGGTTTTTTTTTTTTTTACTCCTTTAAAAACTATCCGCGCCTACCCCCCTCTTGCGGGAAAAAAATAACTGGACACTTTAGAAGGGTTTTTTTTTTTTTTTTTTTGAATTTATTTATTTTGTTTCGTGTGTTTGTATGTGTCTCTGTGTGCGCGTTTGGCTTTTCCCCCAAAAAGCAGTGGAATAAAAAGGGAAAATAGTAAAAGAAAAAAAAAAAAGAAGAACCCGTTGTTTCTGTGCTTGTGTTTGTGTGTTTACCGTGTGCAGAGGGCTCCAGCTTCGGAGGAATCAGCGACTCGCCCCGTACAGTTGTTTTTTTGTTTTGTTTTTGTTTTCTGCTGCTACTGCTGCTACTGCTGCTGCTGCTGCTGCAACATTTTCCCAGTGTAAAATTTTCGCAATTGTTTGGAAACAGTTCGCCTCCCCCTTCCCCCTTAACCAACCCCGTCTGCACCGACAGACATCAGAAAATTTTTAAGTAAAATAAAAAAAAAAAAAAAAATAATAATTCGGTGCGGTCAAGTTGGCAAGCGCAAGTTCTGGAGGAAAAAGGAAAAAAAGAATTTTTTTTTTTTTTTTATAACCACTACTGCGGGGAAGGAGGCCAACTAACAACAAAAACAGCAAACATAACAAAAAAAAAAAACAAAAAAAAACCGAAGAAAGGCAAAAAACGTCGGCCATATTTGTTGCGTTGTCTCACACACTCGACGGGGAGGACACACAAAACACGGAAAAAGGGAGGACACGACGAAAGAAAGGAAATTAAAAAATATAAAAAAACTAAAAACGAAAAATTCACACAGTACCAGAAAAGCGGAGGAACCAGGAAGAAATTGCGAGAGACAAACAGACAGACAGACAGACACAGAGAGAGAGAGAGAGGAAGGAAAAATTATGAATTTAAATTTTGTGTCGATCGCTTGTCAATTGTGCGGCCGCCAAAGAGAATTTCCCAGGTTTTTTCATCAAAAAATTTAAGGCAACTTTAAAAAAAGGGGCGGTGGGAGGGAGGAGGGTTGGATTCACAAAAAAAAAATACAAAATCAAAAATAAACAAAAAAGGAAAAAAAAAAAAGTGAAGAACGCGACTAGAAAAGAATTTTTTTTTGTTTTTGGTGTTTTTTCGTTTTTTTTTTTATTTGTGAAAGTCGGCCTGGAGGCGGCGGCGGGAGGGCGGCCACACTGTGAAAACAAGTGAAAAAAATTTTTTTTACTTTTCGTGAATCTGTTTATTTTTTGTTGTTGTTTTTGTTTTTAGTGGAACTGTAAAAGGAAAGGAAAAAAACGGAAAAACATTTTTTCTGTTTGTTTTTGGTTCTTTTCTTTTTTACCCGAAGGATCGGAGGACCACTTTGAAAAAAGATAAGAAGGGAAGAAGAAGAAAAATTACACGGAGCACCCCTAGCAAAAAAAAAAAACAACAAAAAACAAAAAAAAGGAAAAAGAACCGATTTCTTCCAAGGGTTTGTGATTTCTGCTCGTTTCTTAATTTTTTTTTATTATTAAAACGCAATTAAAATAATAAAAAAAAAAAAAACGCTTACAGGGAAAGTGCATTAAAATTGCATTTAAAAAAATAAAAAAAAAAATATATAAAATAAAAAAAAATTATGCTTTTTAACTGTTTTTAAACCCCTAAGAGTAAATTGCACAAAAAATAAAATAAAAAGTTAAAAATAAAACTCAAGGGGGGCTGGAGAGGAAAAAATAAAATAAAAAAAAAATAAATAAAGTGTGAGTGGCTTCTTTCGTATTTTTGTACTGCAGAGACCCCCCTAAATAAGGCCCCCCTCCCCCTGCGACTAATCTCTACAATAAAATCAGTAAAAATGGATGATAAAAATTCCCTCGAGACAAAAGTTATTTATCACATTGACGATGAGACAACACCTTACCTGGTTAAAATACCCCTACCCTCGTCTCAGGTGACCCTACGTGATTTTAAAATGGTCCTCAATAAGCAGAACAATAACTACAAATATTTCTTTAAGTCGATGGACGCCGATTTTGGGTAAGTCGCAAGTCGTTTTTAAAAATTCAAGACAAAAATAAGTAAAAATTCTACTTTTCCCCCCTCCCCCCAACAGTGTTGTAAAGGAGGAAATCGCTGACGATGCAACAATTTTACCCTGTTTCAATGGTCGTGTTGTATCTTGGGTAAGAATCTCCAACCTTTTTAAAGAGAAAACAAAAAAAAATTAAGATAAACTGCCTGTTAAATTGCAGCTTGTCTCAGCGGATGGGTCAAATCAATCGGACAATTGTTCAGAGGTACCAAACAGTGAAATTGATAGTCGGGCAATTAATAATCAGCGAATTATAACAAAACAAATGTCAACAATACCCCAAACGGGAATTGTATCAAATCAAATGATGCCTCCACCGCTAACATATCAATCAGCATCGGTACTATCAAGTGATCTTGATTCGACTAGCCTATTTGGTACAGAAAGTGAAATAACATTGGACAGAGATATGACCGAATGCAGCAGTATACAACGGTTGCAGGTCCGAAAGAAGCCCCAGAGACGTAAAAAACGTGCACCCAGCATGAGCCGTACATCTAGCTATAGTTCAATAACCGATTCAACAATGTCCCTTAATATTATAACAGTTTCAATTAATATGGAGGCTGTCAATTTCCTGGGAATTTCTATAGTTGGACAATCGAATCGCGGTGGGGATGGCGGTGGGCTTTTACTTAATATTGCTTTTCTTTTTGTATTTTAAAAGATAAACATCCGGCTTTATCGATTTTGTAAGGACATTTCTAGAATTGTTGTTGGATGCCTCTACTTTCGATTTTTTATAAATTTTTTAACTTAAGGCTCCTCCCCTAAATTTCTGATTTCCTGACAATTTTACATATCAAGTGACCCCTCTAATCCAACATCCAATTGCAGTTCTATTTTTTCTATTTTGTTTTTGTAGCTTAATAAGTTAAAATTTCCCTTATAAAAAGATATTCAAAATTTAGAGGGGGGGTATACTCGGTTGTTTTAAGTCGAAAAGAAATGTGTTTTCTAGAAATGTTTCTTACAAATCGAAGAAGGTTTCCGGATTCTTTTGACTTTAATTCCAAAAGTGTTTTAATCTTTTCTTTAATTAAAAAAGTATTCTTCTTTTTTGCAGGAATTTACGTGGGTAGCATTATGAAGGGTGGTGCTGTAGCTCTAGACGGACGTATTGAGCCAGGTGATATGATATTACAGGTAATTTTTATATTTAAATAAATTTTTATATAAAAATAAAAACGAATGTATAAAAAAATTCAGGTAAATGATGTTAATTTTGAAAATATGACTAATGACGAAGCAGTACGGGTGCTAAGAGAAGTTGTTCAAAAGCCAGGACCCATTAAGCTAGTTGTTGCCAAGTGCTGGGATCCGAATCCTAAAGGTTTATTAAATTAAAATTAAATTGAATAGAAATAAATTGAAATGTTTATTTTTGTTTATCAGGTTATTTTACTATACCTCGAACGGAACCAGTCCGACCAATTGATCCTGGTGCATGGGTTGCCCATACGCAAGCTTTAGCATCACACGATAGCATTTGTCCGGATATATCGGAACCGATTAAAGAGCGACTAGATCGGAATAATCTTGAAGAAATTGTTAAAGCTATGACAAAACCTGATAGTGGTCTTGAGATTAGGGATAGGATGTGGCTAAAAATTACAATTCCCAATGCATTTATCGGTTTGTGTGGATTTATTTTATTTTTTTGTATTATTTTTGTATTATTTTTGTATTTTTTGTATTTTTTCATCCAGGAGCGGACGCCGTCAATTGGGTGTTAGAAAATGTTGAAGATGTCCAAGATCGAAGGGAGGCAAGAAGGATAGTTTCTGGAATGCTAAGAAATAATTTAATTAAGCATACAGTTAATAAGCTAACATTTTCGGAGCAGTGCTACTATGTGCTGAGCGATGGAAAGAAGCAAAATTGTAAAAATTCTATTCATTTTCTTAATCGAGTTTTTAGTTATTTTGAATTATTTTTCTATAGGTCGATCAACAGTCAGCCTGGGTGATACAGAAAGTATTACAAGTGATATTGCTCCATTACCTAATCCACCACTTTATATGCCATATTCAGGTAAATTTTTAAATTAGAAATCCATTTTTAAATGAAATCAACGAATGGTTTTTCTTTTCTTTTCTTTTCTTTTTTTAAATAGCAACTTATAATCCTAGTCATGGATATCAACCGATTCAGTATGGGTGCACGGATAGGCACATTTCATCAGGTGTGTGTTTTTTTTTTTAAATAAATTTCAATTCTTTTCTGTTTAATACAAAAAACATAAAACAAAAACATTTTTCAGGATCGAGTAGTTCTGATGTTTTAACGAGCAAAGATATTTCCGCATCCCAGAGTGATATCACTTCGATCATCCATCAGACAAATCAAAGTGAGTAAAATTTAAAAAATGATTTTTTTTTTGTGTTTTTGTTTTTTGGATTTTTTGTTTTTCGTATTCCTCTCCTCCCCCCCTAACCCCTAACCCTTAACCCTTTTCCCATATTTTAGGAATATTTAGAAATTGAGTTTGTGTGGCGGAAATTAATTCTTTTGAACATTTTTCCAGTGACTATAACGAATGGTTCGAACAAATCGTCAGGATCTTCCAATCGTGGGAATACAGAACAAGATGTTTCGGGTACTCATTTTTAATTTAGATGTTTTTTTTTTTTTTTTTTATATCGTTATTGTAAATTCCTTTTCCTTTTCGTATTTTTCTCATTTTAATCCCCCGTGTATTTATTAACAAATTTTTTTGTTTTCCTTTTATTTTATTTTTATTTCATTTTTTTTAAATCAAAAATTTATTTTCCCTTTTTTTTCTTTCATTTACAGTTTTTAATTACGTCTTGTGAATAAAAATAATACCCTAAAAAAAGAAAAAGAAAAACTAAGATGAAATTATGTAAAAAAAAAAAAAAAAAAAACGAAAAGAAAAAAAATTTTTTTTTTTTTTTTTTTTATACATCCAATTTCAAGGGTAAGAGAGCCACACACCTAGCGGCAGATAAAAACAGAAAATGAACGGATGTGTGTTATTAGACAGAGAGAGGGAGATAGAGGGGGATAACGAGAGAAAAAGAGAAAAAAAAAACGTAAAATTTTTAAAATCCTCCTCTCTTATTCGCCAGTGAGATTTTTTTCTTTTATTTTAATTTTCTCGTCTTATTTTTTCATTTAAAACTTATATAAAAAAAAAAAAAAAGAAAAACTATATAATGTATGTATGTATAAGAATTTTTGCCCAAAAAAAAAAAAAAAACATGAATAAAACAGCGTAAAATACATAGGTAAAAAAAAAATAAAAAATACATTTTTTTTTTATATAAAAAAGAAAAGTGCGAATACGGCTAGGCTAGGGCTTTTCTTCTTTTTTTTTTTTATACCACCCCCTCGAAATTGTTTTTGCACAGTACAGGGAATAGGCTTTTTTTTTGTTGTTTTTGTTTTGTTTTCTTATTTTACAGGATGCACCGTCTAAAACTTGTTTTCTGTTTTTTTGGTATTTCAACATTTTTAATAACTCCCCGTCGATTTTAGTAAATGACCAAAAAAAGTTCTGTTTTTGAATGTAAAAAAAAAACAAAAAACAAAAAAAGAAGAGAAGAAATTTTGAATTTAAAAAATGATCCCTGACCTCTCCCATTTCGAGATACACGCGCCAAAAAAGTGTGTCCAATTTCTGTTGCATAACAAAAAAAAAAAAAAAAAACTTTTTAAAGAATTCCACAGCAAAAAATAAAAAAATAAAGAGAATTTTTGTCGAATTCAGCTAAGCGCAAATGGGGGCAGGAATTATTTTCGATGTTGAAATGCCAAAAAAAAAGAGGTCTAGATGGCGCATTCTGTATAAGTGGTAAAAAAATCGATTTTTTTAAAAAAATCGATATTTTAATATCGATATATTTGAAATCGATATTTTTAAAATCGATATTTTTGAAATCGATTTTTTTAAGTCTATCCGAAAAGTAATAACAAAAAAACAAAAAATTGTGGTAATCGAAAATTTAAATAGCCCCCCCCCCCTAACTCATGATTTTTCCACCTTAAAAAAAATAACACTACTTTTTGTTTTTTTTTTATACAGGGGGTCTTTCATTAAGCACTGCTCCTTTTTTGTTTTTTTTGTTTATTTCTTTTAAAAGTCGCCTCGGTGCCCCAATTTTAAAAAAAAAAAAGTATGGCGCACAACTTCTGCGGTATTTTTTTTTTTTTCGTCACAAATTCGAAATGTCAAATTTTCCGTCATTCTGTCCCATAAATCAGGCTAAATTTGAAACTCCACAAGGTCATCTCGGTGACCAGAGGTCACATCCAGCGCATACCCCCTGCCCCCCCATAAATCGTTCGTGGCCTGGATACACGTCCTCTCCGCCCCCCCCCCCACCCCAGTGTGTGGCATGACCACGCGCATGTGTGTCACGCGGACCGTTAACCTGCTGATCCGATTCAGGACTGAAAAAAAAAAAAAAGAAAAAGTTTACCTGGCGATTGTTTGTTGTCTTCGAAAGGAAACAAACAAACAAACAAACAAAATAAAGAAAAAAAAATGTGGACCGAGACAATCCGCAGCCAGACACCAAAAAACCCTTCGGATGGATTGGACTTCTTTGAATTGTTCTGCATCGTCCCAAAAATTCGGTAATTTGTTTTTTGTTTCTTAACATTTTACCTCCCCCCCTACCCTTTCCCCCCATCATCTAGAAATTGATTTCATCGATCGATGAAGAAGAAGAAGAGGTGATTTTTCGTGGTAAACTCCGACGATCAGTTAGTTCCCATCTCTCTGGGCATCGAATTGAGAAAATTAAACACCGATGCAAAAATCGACTGGGCGGCGGCTGAATGAAATTCTCCTGGACCGTAAAAAATGATCGAAGCGACCGGACGGACGAAACACGTTTGCCACGACCGGAAACGGAATTTTGAATCGAATTTTTTTGATTTTTTTGTTTATCCCTCTCTCACTTTTGGACGTGCTGCTGCTGCTGGGGATGGTGATGGTGTGTGTGAATCCCCGCTCCATCCGTTCGTGTGGTGATTTTTTTTTTTTTTTACATAAAAGAGAGAAAAAGTGACACACGGATTCAGTGAGAGAGGAGACCTTGAGGGCTGCGCTATCAAAAACGAAATTTTTTCAAAAGAGTAAGGCCTCCCCCTGTAACTGGAAGACCCCTTGTAATTTTTGATTTTAAAATCCCCCGATCGCGCAGGTTTGTTTTATTTCACTTTCAATTTTTTCCATTTTATTTCAAGTTGTTTTTGTTTTTGTTTTTTTTGTTATTTTAAAATTTTGAAAAGAAGGAAAAAAAATTAAAATGGTGGCATGGATGAGAGTTTTGTACAAAAAAAAAAAGAAAAAGGGTGGAAAACAAAAATATGAGAAAATCACAACAATTTTAAAAAAGAAACAAAAAAGAAAAAACCAAGCGAATTTATTTTCTCTTTTATTAAAAAATAATAAAAAAAAAAAAAAAAGAAAACGATGTAAACACCCCCAGCGGTGTAAAAAATAAGCGCAAAAATTTTTTTGTAATACTTTCTAAGAAAAAAAAAACAAAAAAAAAAGAAAAAAATTAATTTCTGTGTCCATCAAAATCCAACGGATGAAAAATTTATTTTTTATTTTTTTTGATTTCATTTCGTTTTTGCAGTAAAGAAAAAAAAATGGAAAAACAAGCGGACTAAGGGCTCGCTATTTTTTTTTTTTTAGCATTACTTTGGGGTTTTGTTTTTGTTTTTTCGTTTTTTTATTTTATTTTATTTTTTTATTTTTTGTAGCAAAAGAGAAACAAAGAAACCTCGAAAAAAAGCGTTAAAGCGCCTTAAGGGGAGAGGGGCAGGGGGGATTCATTCAGAATACACCGGAGCCCGAGATGAGAAGAAGCCACTGCCGCTGCCGCTGCCGTCGCCGCCAAGCAAAAATAGCCGGCATCTTGAACAAAATTTAAAAAAAAAAGAAAAATGAAATTGGAATGGGTTTGGGGGACAACAACGACGACGACGACGAGAACAGCCGCAATGCAGAAATTTTTTTTTTATAATTTAATAAAACAAAAAAAAGAAAAACAAAAACAAAAACGAAAATTTCTATGTAAAAAAAAAAACAAAAACTGTAGACTGCTTTTTCAGGAGAACGATACAAAAAATAAAACAAAACAAAACAAAATAAAACAAAAAAAAAACCAATGCCATGGAGTGCAGAACGCGAAATAAATAAAAAAAAAATTAAAAGGGGGTAGGAGTGAAAAAAAAAATATAGAGGAAAAAAAAAACAATTTTTTTAATAAAAGCGCAGCCGTTTTGCAATTTCTTTATTTTTATTTTTTGTTTTTTTTGTATTATTTTTTTACTAAACTACCGAAAAATACCGTAAAAAAGTGGAATAAACGAAGAAAACAACAAAAAAAAAAAAAAGTATTTAAACAGTAAAATTGAAATATATAAAAAAATTCAAAAAAACAAATTTAAATCGTTCTCATTCCCCCCAGAGGAAATTTCCACATTTAAAATTCAAATTTGGCGCCAAACACGAAAGCTCTACACTGAAAATTCAAATTTGGCGCCTAAAACGACAGCTTTAAACACAAAAAAAAAAAAAACCCCTCATCACTTTCCAAGTAGAAAAAGCTTTCAAAAGTCACCGAATTCCAACATTTCGCAGGTTTCATAACCTCCCACCTCAAACATTTGTCATGTTTTGTTCTCAATAAAACAAAAATTCCTCTAATACCCATGAGAGAAACCAGATGGCAGTACACACCCAACCCCACTCTCAATCTGATGATCTGTCAAAGCCGAAAAGTCATTTTCTGAAACTTCACTGGACCGACGACACGTTCAACAGGGCGGACATCACAGAAAAACTTCTTTAAAAATTGCAAAAATTCCGAATTGTGTGATTTTTTTTACAATCGTTAACAAGTGAACAACATGAACGAGCCTCGTTTTCTAACACGAGACGATATTTGCCGTATCCCAGAGACGATTAATTTTCCCGATGAAGAGGAACAAATTTTGGCGTATTGGCGTCATCAGAAAATTTTTGAAAATTGCTTAAAATTATCACGAGGTAAGCCCCGTTACACATTTTATGATGGACCACCGTTTGCAACCGGCCTACCACACTACGGACACATTTTGGCTGGAACAATTAAGGATGTGGTCACACGATACGCCTGCCAGCAGGGCTATCACGTTGAGCGTCGTTTCGGATGGGACTGTCACGGATTGCCGGTCGAGTATGAAATTGACAAGACCCTCAATATACGGGGACCGGAGGATGTAGCTAAAATGGGTATAGCCGCCTACAATAATGAGTGCCGGAAAATTGTAATGCGATACGCTAAAGAATGGGAGGAAATTGTAAGTAGAATGGGTCGATGGATCGATTTTAAGAACGATTATAAAACTCTTTACCCATGGTACATGGAAACAATTTGGTGGGTGTTTAAGCAACTTTACGAAAAGGGCCTTGTTTATCAGGGGGTACGTGTTATGCCATATTCGACTGCATGCACAACAGCCCTATCAAATTTTGAATCTGGACAAAATTATAAGGAGGTTATCGATCCATGCGTTATTATCGAATATCCGATTATCGATTCTCCGGATCGTACAAGTTTTTTAATTTGGACAACAACACCGTGGACATTACCATCGAATTTGGCGATTTGTGTTAATCCAACAATGAGCTACGTTAAAGTGATGGAGAAGAAAACTGAAAAACGATACATTCTAGCCGAATCTAGGCTGGAATATGTTTTTAAAACGGCCGAATCGTACACAATCCTTGAAACGTTTCCAGGTAAATCTTTGGCTAATATAAAATACGAACCACCTTTTTCATATTTTAAGGATTTCGGTAATAAATCGAATGCATTCCGTGTCCTTGTCGATGACTACGTAACCGAAGATTCTGGCACAGGAGTTGTACATCAAGCCCCATATTTTGGTGAAGACGATTACCGTGTTTGTTTAGCTGCTGGAATAATAACAAAATCTAGTGAGATTATTTGCCCAGTTAATGATACAGGACTATTTACAGATAAAGTAACTGATTTTGCTGGAGAATTTGTTAAGGATGCTGATAAAAAAATTATAGCTAAACTAAAAAATGATGGAATTCTATTTTCACATTCACAAATTAAGCATAGCTACCCGTTCTGTTGGCGATCAGATACACCACTCATTTATAAAGCAGTACCATCCTGGTTTGTTCGTGTCGAACACATGTCTAAGCATCTTCTTTCGTGCAGCTCACAAACTTATTGGGTCCCAGAATTTGTAAAAGAAAAACGTTTTGGTAATTGGCTTCGAGATGCACGTGATTGGACTGTAAGCCGAAATCGATACTGGGGTACCCCAATACCAATTTGGATGTCCCCATCCGGAGATGAAATCATCTGTATTGGAAGTATTAAAGAATTAGAAGAGTTATCTGGACAAAAAATTACCGATCTTCACAGGGAATCGATTGATCACATTGAAATACCATCAAATGATCCAAAAAAACCACCACTTCGACGTATTAAGGAGGTTTTCGATTGTTGGTTTGAATCCGGTTCAATGCCATTCGCCCAGCAACATTATCCGTTTGAAAATGAAAAAGAATTTCGTAACTTATTTCCAGCTGATTTCATTGCTGAGGGTATTGATCAAACCCGTGGATGGTTTTACACTCTACTCGTCATTTCAACAGCACTTTTTAATAAGCCACCATTTAAAAATTTAATTGCAAACGGTCTAGTGCTTGCAGCAGACGGACAAAAAATGTCGAAAAGGAAGAAAAATTATCCAGATCCATTGGAGGTAATTAATAAATATGGGGCTGATGCTCTACGATTGTATTTAATTAATTCACCAGTTGTACGTGCTGAGAATTTACGTTTTAAAGAGGAGGGTGTTCGGGATATAATTAAAGATGTTTTTCTACCATGGTACAATGCCTGTAGATTTTTAATACAAAATGTAAAACGTTTGGAAACTGAAGAGAATTTTAAATATTTTTACAATGAAAAGAGGCATATGGAAAGTATGAAATCATCAAAAATAATCGACATTTGGATTATGTCCTTTAAAGAATCACTTTTAGAATTTTTTGCTAACGAAATGAAAGCATACCGGCTGTATACAGTTGTCCCACGGCTAACAAAATTCATTGATCAGCTAACCAATTGGTACGTTCGATTAAATCGTCGTCGAATTAAAGGAGAATTTGGACAGAACGAATGTATTCAATCAATTGACACCCTGTACAATATCCTCCTGTCGATGGTTAAAATGATGGCTCCATTTACTCCATTCCTGGCTGAGTACATTTTTCAGCGGCTGAATTTACTTTTGGAGAATAGCAAACCGGGCTCAGTTCACTATGAACTTATGCCAGTCTCAAATCGAAGTCTCATCAAAAAGGATATTGAAGTTGCCGTCTCTCGGATGCAATCAGTTGTCGAATTAGGTCGGATTATGCGGGATAGACGCACTCTACCGATTAAATATCCCGTCTCTGAGGTCATCGTAATCCACAAAGATCCCAAATATCTCGAGGATGTCGCTAACCTGGAAGGATTCATTTTAGGTGAGTTAAATGTACGAAAATTAACAACGACTATGGATAAGGAAAAATACGGTGTAACCCTAAGAGCTGAACCGGATCATAAGTCTTTGGGTCAACGACTTAAAAGTGATTTTAAGGCTGTAATGGGAGCTATTAAAAATTTAACTGATGCTGAAATTCAATGTGGTATTACATCAGGTGGATTTAATGTTTTAGGGCATACCCTACAACCGGAGGAGGTTCGTATAATTTACGGTATATCTGAGAAATTAGGTCCCAATTATGAGGCGCACAGCGATAATGATGTTCTCGTTTTAATCGATATGACCCCAAATGAAGAACTCATCGAGGAGGGTATTGCCCGGGAAATTATAAATCGTATACAAAAATTAAAAAAGAAAGCTCAACTAATCCCAACAGATCCTGTACTCATTTTTTACAATACACAAAAACTAGACAGTCAAGTGAGACGCGTTGCTGGAAAGTACACCGATTTTATTCAAATTGCAATTAAATCAAATTTCCAGGAATATAATGAAACCATCGTATCGCAAAAATTTATCATCGCTACCGAATGTTTCGACTTAAAGGGGGATAATCTTAAAATTACGATCTCTTCAGTGGAGGATTCAATTTATCCGATTAATTCATGGGCGAATATCCATCTGGATGCGGACATACAGCCACGGTTTGCTACAAATGAAAAGAAGGGCAGTCTCATTTTGGAGAGGATCAATTCAGATGGTGGTTATCTAACAATTGACGAAATTAAAATCGAAATTACCAAAATGTTCGGCCTGTATGGAATTAAATTCGATTTAATTGTTGGCGATGGGCTACTTAAAACCACTGCTGAGGCGAATGGTCAAATAATTCGGGTTACTAAATCTTCTCGGATGGTAGAGAGTTTCCCATTAAATCCATTGCCCTATTCAAAATTTGTAAATTGTGAATTTGAAGGGATTAAACGGTGTGTTTTTGTTGAAAATCCAAAAAATACGAGCCGTACTGGAAATCTTCAAGAAATTTTAGCTGCTGTCTATCCTGGCGTACCGTTCGATAAAATTCTCATCCACCAATAGAAAGACTTTGTTTTTTTTTTGCGCTGTTAAATAAAAGTTGAATGAATTTCTTTTGTTAAATACTTTCCTAGAAAATGAAGAAATAAATTTTGTGAATTTTTCTAATCCAAACCGTGCAACCATCTTGAATTTTTTTTTTCGGAAATCACCTGATCCAAACTGTCAAATTCCCGTTTAAACCTCTCCCATCGAACTTCTCTCTTAATTTCGATAAACAAAGAAAAAGAAAAATGTTTCCATGTGTGTGGGTTTTTCGAAATTTTCGATATTTCGATATCAGAAAAATAAAAAAAAAAATCCAATCCACTTTGACAGCGCTCATTTTCGATGAAGACCGCCTTAGTGCGCTGGTCGCGGTGTTAATTTCACTTTGGTGTGGCTTTTTTTTCAACAGAAAAATTTCTCATTTTTGGGTGTTTCGGACGAATCAAAACAACAAAACAGACAAAACAAAAAACGTGTTGTATATGAAAAAAATTTTTTAGCAGCCCACTCTGCACTGGGGGGCGCTTGTTGTGATTCAGTTGGAAATTGTTTTTTTTTTTTTTGTAAGATTCGCCTTAAATCCGCCGGGGTAGATCGGATGGCTCGGATGATTGTGGGTTTGTGTGTGGTAGTGTAAGGGGTGGGGAGGGGGTAGGAATTAAGTGAGAAAAAAGTTCATTTGGATCGGGGATCGATGGGGAAAAAAAGTGAAAATTGCTGGTGCTGCCCCAGCATAAAAGAAAATTCGGAGTTTTAAAAGTGCTGCCAGGTGACGTTTTTATTTCGGGGTGTTTTTTGTGTTTTTATGTTGGTAGAAATCGAAGTGGAATTTGCTTTTTCCTGTTTTCTTTCGAATTCCCAGAAAATGTTTTCCTGTGCGAGTTTTTTAATTTAAAAAAAATAAATAAATAAAAAGGTGTGCTGTGATTCGAATTTTTAAAAGACGTCTAAACTTTTGTTTTATATAATTTTTTTTGTTGTTGTTTGTGTTTAGTTCTAAACAAAAAAAAGAAAACAAAAACGAAAAAAAAAATAAAACGGCGGCGACAACATCAACGGGGGAATAAAAAAATAAAAAGAAAGCAAATCAGGTTTGTTTCGAAATTACAAAATTAAATACGCCTGGCAATGCCTCGTGTTTTCTTTCGTAGAATTAATCTTTATGTGTGGGGGTGTGTGTATGGCTCTGTGATGTTTTTACATGACTTCTCTCTCTCTCTCTCTCTTTCTCTCTATCTATCCTACCCCTCTGAAGCGCAAAGAGGTTTTCGTCTTTTTTTGTTTTTGTGATAAGAAGAAGAGGCCACAACCGCTCGTTGGAGAAATTTTCCCGTGAATCGCCCTGCAGAGCGCACGGTCTCCTCACCAAGCCCAATAACAAAAAAAAAAACAAAACAAGAACACAACAAAAAAAAAAAAATTAAATTTTCGAGGAAATAAAAAAAAAGCGAAAAAGAAAAGAAAGAAAAATCCGTCGGGCGGACGAGTGCGAAGCAAAAAAAAAAAAAACATTTTTTTCTTTGTTTTTTTCTTGTTTTTCTTCGTTAAATAAAAAAAAAAAAAAATAAGAAAGCAACAACAAAAAAGAAAAGAAAAATTACAAAAATCCCCGGAATTTTTATCCAGCTAGCCGGGCAGGCGCATCCTTCGAAAAGCGAAAACAGTGGTAAAAAAAAAAAAAACAACCGAATTTTGTTCCTCCCCTTCCACCCACCCTTCAAACATTAAAATCGATTTAACGGTACTTTTCGTCTTTGGTTGCGGGTTTTGTGGGAAAAGACAAACGAAACGAAAAAAAAACACAAAAAAGTCCACCCGAAGTGGTTCCTGTGAGCGGTTGAAAAGGGCAGAGTGAGAGAGAGAGGTGAGTGTTTTTTTTTTCGTTTTAGAAAAATTTTCATTGTGTTGGGCTTTCTCAGGTTGCAGTTTTCGCTGAATTGATTTTTCCTTTTTTTTTTCTTGCTTTACTTCTGACGTTTTTCGTGTAATTTGACAGCAGGCGGAATATGTGTGTGTGTGCGTGTGATTTTTGTGTTTTTTTTCTTTGATTCCGTAAAACTCGCGCTTATCAAAAAAAAAAAAAAAAAATAAAAAGTTCTCAATTTAATTAAATCACGCTCATATGGCAACACCACTTTTTCGGTTTGACAAAAAAAAAAAACTTCTCTCACCCGACTCCCGAGTTTCGAATTGCACTCACCCATACACGCATAAACACACTTACCTCACTCACACAGCCGCATATACAAAGAGGCATACACACATTAAAAAAAAAAAAAAAAACCCAGTCACCAAAAGTGAAAAAGTTTCCTCGTCTGAAAAACCCTGGGAAAAATTCAAAAATTGTGGTAAACAAGGAAAATTGACTTTCATTTCAATTCTGTGGGTGGATAAAGCAAGTCAAAACTGTTTTCAGCAGTTCTTCTCATTTTTCCTTCATTTTAAGCCAAACCAAAAGAGCGAAATTCGGCAGAAAGTAAAAATTAAAACAAAAAGAAAAAAAAACGCCCATTTCTCCGGTGGATTTATTTTGTGTGTGTGTGTGTGTTTTGAGGGATTTTTTTTTACTTTTCTCATCTTCCAACTTTTGTTCCGTTCCCCCTGTTTTTTTTATATTTTCCTATACGATCGAAGCGCCTCTTGCGGTGAAAATTAAAAGAATAAGGGAGAGGTAAAAAATTTTGAGGTTAAAAAAAAACAAAAATTTTAATCTCCCGTTTTTCACTCATTTTGATTGGAAATTTAAAAAACAAAAATCCAAAACAAAAAAATTACTCCGTCCGCGATAAAAACAGGCCCCCTCCCTCCTTCCCCACCCTTCAAAATGTTGAAAGGTGGTGGTCCGTTCCTTCTGTTCCTGGAACGAAAATGAAAAATCAGAAAAGGAAAAAAAAAAAAAAACAACACCCCACTTGACAGTTGACGTCGAGTTGCGATCACAAAAACAACAAAAAACTGACAGCAGAGTTTCCGAGTTACGGCGACCCGTCGAGCGGAAGACGAGACCGAAAAAAAAAAAAGTTTCTTTGAATTTTTGTTTTCTTTCTCTTGCTTTTTTTTTTTTGTGCAACTTCTTCCCCCGCAGGCAGTGAAAAAATTGAACAAAAAAAATTTCGTGTGCGGTACTCGCCTGGACTGAAAATTTTTTTTTTAAGGGACCACCCCCACATTTCGCCGGAGAATTGAACGGCCGAAAAGAAAAAAAAAAAAGTAAAGATTTTTTTTTTATTGCCTTTTTCTTGTTAATTTTCTTTTTTTTTTTTTTTTACAGTTTTAAGCAGTTTACGGCCCCCTCGTGCGCGGCTAGAGGAGGAAGGGGGGAATTTTTGTTGTGTTGTTGTTGTTTTTTTTGTGGGTCTTGTTCTGGGGCCTCTGAAAAGTGTGGCGGTCTCAAGGTGAACAAAAAAAAAAAAAAACAAAGGGTAACAAGTTGAAGTTTTGTTGTTTTTTTTTACTTTTTGCTGTAAGTCAGTGCGACGTGCCCCCCTATCCCTGCGCCATCCCCCTGGAATAAGAGAAAAGAAAAATATTAAAAAGAAATTAAAAAAAAAAAAGCAGGGAGTCCCCCACCCGCCCCCGTGCAGTAAAAAAAAATGAACGGCTAGAGAAGTGAGGAATTTTTTTGTTTTTTTTTATTTTTGTTTATGGAGGGCGAAATTAAAAAATTGGAAAACTTGGCTTTTCGCCTTCTGTGATTTTTCCATTTTTCCTCTTTTTCTTTTTTTTTGTTTATGAAAACGCAAAGAAACAGGGCAAGCAAAAAAAAAAAAACTAAATTAAATTTTAAGAGGGGGGATTGCTTTTTGTTTACAAAAAATTTTTTTTATAACCTAAAAAAAAATTAAAGAGTGCAATCCCCCAAAAAAAAAAAATTTTTATTTTATCCCTTCTACAATTTTTTTTTTTTTTTTTATAATTTTTTTCCATTTAAGCCGAAAAATTGCTCCGTTCATTCGGCGACCGCCTGCACGCAACCGACCCCATCAACAGGAAATGGCTGCAGCTGCAATGGCAACAAATTCGACAGCATCTTCATCGATTTCATCGTCGACGAATACCGGTGGTGGTGGTGGTGTATCGGGGACAAATTCAAATTCAAATTCAAATTCAAAATTGCTTTCCGAATCGGCATCGTCCGGGTACAGCTCTCATCAGTCGTCATCGAATTCATCGTCTGGCGGAATTTCGTCCGGTTCATCATCTTCAGCATCTTCAGCGATTTTAGTTACTGGCGGTGGTCCTCGTGCCCGACGGGGCGGAGGCAGGCAACAACAACAACAACAACAACAGCAGCAGCAGCACCACCATCATCATCACCATCATCCCCACCACCACCACCACCATCAGGGCTCCTCGGGGGGCTTATTTTCAACTTCATCCTCGTCTGCAGCACCCCAGCAATTTTCAGCTGCCTCAACGAGCACTGGAGGTAAAGAAAAAATTTTTTTTTTTGTTTTAGCTAAATAGGGCGGAGGGATAGGGGGCCCCCTTTAATTTATTTTTTTTTTTATATAAAGAATAAAACTAAAAAAAATTGAAAAAGTAAACGAATTTTCCTTTTACTTATCAAAAATTTTAAATGTTTTCAGTTGATCTAAATTCGAGTGATAGCGAAGACGGTCGTGGGAAGCACCAGGGCTCCACTAGCAAAATTATGTACGGTCCTCCGCACTATGCCCTTCCGACCACAAAATTACGACGAGAAAATCCAGCATCGTCGTCGTCATCAGCAGCAGCAGCAGCAACATCGTCGTCTTCATCCTCATTCAGCTTATTCAAAATGCAAGGTTTAAAATGGAAAAATTTTTACGAGACCACCGGAGCCCTAGCTGAGGCAAATTCTGTTTGTAGCGATGAAGGGAAAAAATATAGGCGCCGTAAAAGTAATAAGGCGACCATAATGAGACTGGATATGTCCGATATGGGCCTGTATGGACTTTGGCCCGAAACAGATCCATTTTATGCTGTTGTCTGTGGCATTTGTAGTGCTGTTGTTAAGCCCCAAGGGCTACAGATGCATATGATGAACAGGCACAATACCCGGGCCCATCATAGCGGTACAAATCATTCGATAACGCACAGCATTTCAGGGAATCGGTCCATTGTGGCTGCTGCTGCTGCTGCATCGTCCTCATCATCATCATCAACAACAAATTTATTAGGTGGACATTCCGAACGATCATCAAATGAGAATTTTTTATCAAATCAAACAGTATCATCCTCTTCATCGGTTGGCAGTGGTGGTTGTGGTGTTGGAGGAATAGGAGGAGCGGCTGGGGTTTCGACAGGGATTGGGGGCTCCAGTTCAGGGACACAAACAGCAGCATCAACATCGATCGGTGGCAGCAATTTCAGTACATCCGGGACATCAAATTCGACTGGTTCACGGTCCAAAAGTAGATCAACTAGTAAAATTAAAGGAAAAAGTGGAAAAAGTTCCTCTTCGTCATCATCAGCCTCATCCTCCTCCTCCTCCTCGTCGTCCAGTCACCAGATCTCAAATTCAACATCAGCGGCTGCTGCTGTTGCAGCATCAACAGCAGCAGCAGCAACATCATCATCATCATCTGCGGCGGCGGCAGCGGGAGCGGTATCCTTCCCGTCATCCTTCACCTCCTCATCAAATTCGATGCAGCAACGTAGCCACAATTCAGCGACGAATTCAGCCCCATCGGGCCACTCGGGCTCAATCATCAACGGTGCCAGCAGCAGCAGCTCCTCATTTACCGGAGGTGGAATTGGAAAAAGTAGCAGCTACCACAGTTCAACACAAACCGCCGGCACAATCACCGCCAGCAACTCGTCTTCGCACACGGCTACGAGCTCTGGAAGAGGAGGAGGTCATCACTCCGCCCAAAAAGTACAACTTAATTTTTATTTTTAGTATAATAAAAATCAAAATTACTTACTAATTTCAGGCGGACTCGAATCCGAAGCAAATAAAGCCTCCGTTGACGGGAACTGCATGCTTATCAGCGATATCTCAACATTTACATTCTCAGGGGGGTAGTCCAGCAAAGGGGATGATTGCACCAGTCCATAGTGAAGTTTCCCTTTCATCAATTCCGGAATGTTCGGGTTCGTCCCCATCATCGTCAGGTAGTTCAACACCATCCTCATCAAATTCATCGAGCTCATCATGTTCAGGATCATCATCATCATCATCATCATCCTCATCATCGTCAGCTTCGTGCCTCTCCTCGTTGGCGAGTGCAGCACGACGAACTTACAGCCGGAATAGTAAAAATCTCAATATGGAGAGAAAAAATTTACCAATCAAAGATCGTGAATTTGATGCTGATCGACATTGTGGGGTTCTAAATGGTGATCCTCCTAGACCCTGCACAAGATCACTCACCTGTAAATCGCATTCCCTTACAATGCGACGACTTGTTAATGGAAGAACGAAATCTTTTGATAAACTCCTGATTGACCATAGGACAACTAAAAACACTTCTCAGAATTCTGTTAGCAGGGTAATTTAACTGAAAAAAAAAATATATTAAAATAATTTTTATAGAATTTTTATTTAAATCATTTCCAGGCAATACCTGAACTTGAGTCATCAAATTCATCATCGAGCATTGAAATGGACCGTCGAAGTTCACAGAGTGTTAGCTCAAATTCGAATTTATCAACGGAGGCTCAACCGCATTCCTCGTCATCATCAATGTCACCGATACCACCGATGAATTCTGGAAATGATGGGACACATTCGGGTTCAATTTCATCATTTTCTCAAACTGCATCGAATTCGTTTGGTAGCTCCTCAAGAAGGATGACGAGCACCACCGCTGAATCGCGACGATGCAATAGGGCGACAAGTCCATCGATGATAGTTCGGGAGAGGACTGTAAAAGTTCGAACGGGAACAGAAAAAATACAATTCAATTTATCACGTGATGATTTACCACGATTTAGCGGAGATCAAATATCCGGAAATTCATCCCTTGGAAGTTCTACCCGAAGCCGAGGACGTCCTGTTGAACGGGAGACTGGAACAGGAACTGGAAGTGGAAGTGGAAGTGGAGCAGGCAATGGACCTGGAAATAGAACTGCAACAGGAACAAATCCAGAAAATGTTTTAGTTACCACTCGAATTATTGAAGCTGAACGATCAGCGGTACCGGCAGAATTACTCGATGATCGAAATTTTGAGCGGAGCGTATTTAGCCCGGAATCAACAATTCTTAAGCGGCCGATACGTCTCCTCATCGATGAGGACCCAGAAGAGTATAAAAGGGCCCGAACAATCGATAGTGACATCGATCTAATGGACATCAGCAGGGAAAGGAAGCTACAACTGAAGATTCAGCATCGTGTCCAAACGAAAAACAAGTATCGCTTTAGAGCTCCCGGAGAGCCAAGCCAGTATGCCCTATCCATCCCTTCGGCGGCGGCTGTAATAGCGAAATTATATTTAAAAAATAATCCCCATTCGACTGTAACAAACGCTCAGTTCATTCTTGACCCAGAAACGAATAAGGTCTCAGTTCGAATGAATGGAACTTTTGATCCGAAAGAGTTACGGGTCAACTTATCACGATTGGATAAAAAATTCTTGGAAAAAACAATTATCGATTCACTAAAACCGTTCGGTGTTACAGTCGATGATCGGGGTCATCTGATACTGCCGAAAAATGATTTTTACGCAGTCCCAAATCCAGAAGATGAGGGCTTTAAAATACACCACCATAAACCGATGACTGAGGAAGAATATGCTAGACTGAGGCCAGAATTTGTAAACGGTATGCCAAAACCGATTCGTGGCAGTTTGGGTAATGCACCACTTAAGCCGGAAGTAAAAGACGAAGATGATCCCATCGATACATCACATTTGCCACCGATCCTACCACTTTTATACAGAGATCTACGGAATATAAAGCGTGAGATAAAACAGGAAATTAAGCAAGAAATTAAGGAGGAACCAATGAACGAGGATGAAATGCTCGAATATTGTCAGCCGGCAAATTGTTTAGAAATGAATGAAACTTACGATGATATCCCTCAGGAGGTTTCTTCAATTGATCCAACATCTTTTCAGGTACCGGCTGCAATTGAACAACAAATTTCAGGTGGTCTACTTTATGGTGAAATGTCTCGTGGCCAAGAATATTTCCAGGGTGAGGAGCATAATCCAAATCCGCAAGATAATTATGAAGAGGAGATGTATCAGAAAAATCTAAGAAATATTCTCGGTCAGCGATCACAGGAACAGCAACATTCGGGTGTACCTGATGAGGGTTCTAATTATAAAGTGACCTCGAATGAAATCTCAATTAATATCCCCCTTTTTGAAATGTCCGCTGAGGGGATTTCAAATGCGATTTCTTCGATTACAACAACTGGAAATGATGATTCAAAAATTGGTCCTCAGCAGCAGCAGCAGAACAACAACGATGACGAAGAAGAAGACGACGATAACGACGATGATGACGATGAAGAAGTCGAAGAAGGTCAAGCACCAGTCGTCGTCGCCACCGCCGCCGCCGCCGCACCACCTGAAGATGAAGATGACGAAGATGAAGAGGAGGAAGATGTTCCACCGGTATCTGAAATTATTCAACAAAATATTCAGCCTGTAATTCATCATCTGGATAACTCACCAGAAGTATCTGAGGTTATTGTTAAGGATGAACCGGTCATTTTGGATTGTTCACCATCACCGCCACCAATCCTAATCGCTGAAGGTGTTCCAACACCCCTACTACCGGTCGTAATTTTTAAAGATGAAGAGGAAACCCCCATTGAACCGATGTCGGTAATGACTGAAGATGATGAAAAATGTGCATTTGATACAGAATCAAATTATTTGAGTCTTGTTGATGCAATACCACCAATTAATTCACGTAATGAATCAATTTTTACATCACAACAAGAAAAGGAAAATACAAAAATATTATTGGATAATAATTTTTATGATATTACACCATTTCCAAGTGATTTAATAACATGGCATACCGCACCACCGAGACCACTTAGCGTAAATACGTTTGGTTTAGTTAAAATTCGTGGGGGTACAACATTTAAAAAAAATTTAATAACAATGAGAAAAACAAAAAATCGATCAATTCAATCGTATCAATATATGAAAGAATCAAATCCGATACTATTTCGTCGGGAAAAGCAAACTGTTTGTGTTCGATTTGAATCAAACAATTGTGGCGTAGATCAAATTGGAAATGTTATTAAATATCCATCAGTTAATCGGAATATTATGAAAAATACAAGACCACAACGTAGAATAATTGCTGTGAGTACAGCAAATGCAATGCGTCGTCAGGCATCGTCTGCATCATCTCAGGCGGCGACTGCTGGTGGAAATGGAGGTAATGGTGGTAATCCATTTTTTGAGCCCACTTACAATTCAACAAATGGTGTACGGCCTAAACTTGAAAAGAGAAGCATCATAATGCATAGGGGGCATATGAATAAAACGTGTAAGGCTCTGAGAAGTAACATTGTTGGCAAATTGTCGGAACAACTGTTGGGTTTTAAAAAGTATAATAATAATAATAATAATTGCAGTAATAATAATAATAATAATAATACCGTAAAAAGTATGAGTGGAGGATCACAGCATCAGTCCCGAAATTCGGCGGTATCATCAAAATCGATTAGTTCCACCGGAGGAGGTAAAAGTTCTGTCCATTCAGAATTGATAAATTCCTGTTCATCGTCACCCGTTTCGAACGCCTCCTCGGCTTCCTCTTCCCCGTCCTGTTCATCTTCATCATCATCATCCTCATCATCATCATGTTCTTCCTCCTCCTCCTCCTCCTCCTCTTCATCTTCATCCTGTAGAAGTAAGAGGAGCAACCGATCGACAACAATTTCTGGAGCCTCTCTGAGTGGTGGTTCAGCCTCAACAAGTTCAGTATTAATGGGGGCTCCTGGACCCCATCACCAACAACAACAACAACAACAACAGCAGCAGCATCACCACCACCCCCCCCATCATCATCATCAACAGCAGCAGCATAACGGGCATAGCGCTACATCTTCGGGGCGGTACTCGAATGGTACGGGTCACTACCGTATCCAGGGGGTTGGATCATCATCATCATCCGCAATTGCTGGACCCTCAAATATTTCCTCAGTGGCTGGGCCCTCTACCTCTACGTCTAGCTCCTCCTCCTCATCGGCTGGGTCTGTTGGTCCAATTGCGTCCGGATCAAAAACATCTCACAATGGTGGTGGAAACCATGCGAATCAACCGTCAACATCTGCTGGTTGCTCATCCCGTGCCTCAGGCAGTGGTGGTGGTAGTCATAGGTCCGGTGGGTCAGAATACAACTGAGTGTTAATGACCCTCGTTCTCCTCAAAAGGTTCTTTTTATAGCTAAAGCCCTCCCTCCGAGGGGACTTTATTGAGCTTCTTTCGGAGGAGGTCAAGAATCAGCCAACTGATGAGGAGGACGATGACGATGACGATGACGATGATGACGACGATTATGCGATCGGAAATGAATCTCCTTAAAATGGACAAATGACAAAAGTTCTTTTCCCGATTGTGCTAGATCTACAAAAAAAAAAAAAAATTTTACTTTAGAAGAAACAAACAAAAAAGAAAAAATGAAAAGTACCACAAAAGATTTTTGTTACGCTTAAAAACTATTTGTTTTTTTTTTTTTATTATTACTAGGGGTTTTTATTTTTTTGTTCAATTTTTTTTTTTTTAATTAGAGTAGACAAAAAAAAAATTAAGGGAGACAGTAGATCGATTTAAAAAAAAAAGCATATTGTGTGTCCCTACGTCTTATAGTTAAAAAAACAAAAAGAAGCAAAAAAAACAAAAAAAAAAAAAAAAAAGTGTGTGTGCCAAAAAACAAAAAAATAACTAAAATAAATAAATAAATTAAAAAAAAAGAAAAAAAAACGCTTAATGTAAGTTTTGAAAGGGGGGGACAGAGTAAATGGCAGGATGACAATTTTTGTTTTTTTTTTGTTTTAAATTATTTCATTTAAATTTTATTCCTAGTTTTAAAAAAAAAAAATAAAAATAAAAAGAAAAGTAATCCAAACGAAATTGATTACAAAAAAAAAAAATAAATAAATAATTAAAACACACACACACACAATTAGAATTAAAAATTGTATTACATTTTAATTTTATATTTAAAAAAAACAACAAAAAACAAAATAAATAAAAAAAAATAAAAAACTTATGTGATATGTTTAAAAAAGAAAAAAAAAGGAACGTGTGTACAAGAAAGGGACACCGAGAGCCGCTGCTGATGAGATAGAGAGAGAGAGAGAGAAATTATTTAAAAAAAATATTTGTGATGATATCTGCCCCCTTTCATTTCTTTTACTTTTTTTTTTTTATGAGGAAAAACATAAATAAATTAAATAAATAAAAAACAAACATATGATGTAATTTGTTCATGGATACGTATTAAAAATTGTATAAGTGTTGATTGAAAAAAAAAAAGCAAAACGAGCGAAATTTAAGGAAAAACAAATCAATCCCCTCCTCTTAGCCTATTTTTTAAATGCAGTTTAGCGCAATATTTTAAGTATTTTTCTATAATTTCACATTTTTTTTTTTATTAAGGGCTTGATCAAAATAACCGTCTTTTCTTAATTCATAAATTTTTTGTTTTTTGTTTTGTTTTTTATTATTCCAGAAAAAAAACTCGGTTTTTTGTACATATAAAAGGAAAAACAAAAAAAACAACAAAAAAACATTAATATTAATCGTGTATTTATTTTATGAGCTTAAAAAACAGAAAAGAAAAACAAAAAATAATTAAATAAAATTTTAATGGACTTAACGATAAGTAAAATAATATGAAATTAGAAAATATACAGAAAAGTTATTGGGACATTCTTCAAGCGGTAATTCATAAATAACCACCCTGTTAATTATTGTTTTTCTTTTCTTTGTAGGTCTCCCTGTTAAAGGGCAGTTCAATTAAATTAAGAAAACAAAAAAAAATATCCTTCCTCACTTACGCATATTTAAAAAAAAAAAATATATACAAAAAAAACGAAAAATAACCGAAAAGAGGAAGATAGAGCAAAAATTGTGTGGGTTAATTTTTGAATTATAAAAACAAGAAAAAAAAATAGAAAAACCGGAAAAACAAAAAAAAAATACATTTAGCTCTTAAGTGTCCTCCTCAATTGATAAAATAAATAAAAATAAAATTAAAATAACGATTAAAATTAATAAAATAAGAAAAACTGATTTAAGAAATTAAAAAAAAATAATAAAAATTAAATTTACCATGGAATTTAGCGAAGATAAAACCTTAAAAATAATAAAAGAATGCAAAAAAACATTGGCGTGAATTATTAAAAAAATTAGAGATTACCAAGAAATGCAGGATTATTCAAGAAATTCAGTCTTTTCAATTCGCGCATCAATCCAACCGAAGAAAGAGAGCAATCCGCCATCATTCCAATTCCCTTCCAAGTAACATCACATCCTACCGCATCCGAGGCTAACAGCCGACTGGATTCAAATCGTATAAGAGAAAAATTTAAAAACCCATTACAACCACCGACGCCATCTACCATTTGTTCGTAAAACTAAAACATTTCGATTTACTTAGCACACATTTTTTTAACAAACATTTCTGCGGTCTCCGCTAAAAATCGACAATGAAAAAGAAGAAGAGGAACAGAACAGAAGAAAACCACCCACCCGCCCCTCCTTCTCCTCCACCTCCTCTTCCACCGTCGACTAAGTGATGTCGTCCAAAGTGTCAAATTTTCCTGTGAGGAGGTCGCACCGGATTCGCTTGCCAAATACGAAAAAAATAGAGAAAAAAAACAAATAAATTTCGGTTTAGCCGCTATGAAGCCGCGAAGGGACTGACCGCAGGCCCAGAGTGAAAAAAAAAAGAAAACAACCCGGCCCAAAATTCTCAAAACACACAAGTCCCGGGGCGCGACAAAAAATTTTTACCTTTTTTTTTCGGTCGTTTTTTGTTTTCACTCCCCCCGTCATTTCTAAAACAACTGTAAAAAAGTAAAAAAAAAAAGGGCAGAGCGCTGAAAAGGAGGCCAGGAACATCAAATCACCGTTTTTTTAGGTCCAAACGAACTGGGGGGGGAGGGCAGAAATCCAAAAAGAAAAAAAAGAGAAAAACACACGGCTGCGCTTCCATTTCCCGGCGGAAGGGTGACTTTCGGGCAACGGGGGATCATCACATCAAAATGGCCTCGTTCGATGTCCACGAAAGAAACAGGTGAGTTTGGTGCGGCCCACAAGCTCCGGGTGCTCCGTGGGGCGACACCGTAAAGTTCACCGTTGCATTTTTTTTTTCTGCATTCCCAGCAGCGCGTATGAATGCGTGGCGATGGCGGCCACTATAGTGGTGTGGTAGTTGTGGTAGTGGTGGTGACGGTGGTGCCCTCTCGGGGGCTTCAACCGAATCCTTTGCACCAGAATAAGCGCCTGCAATCGAGCGCTTAAAAAAATTTTTAAATTCGAATTCTACTCAATTCTACAGGTTCTATTTAATTTATTTTTTTTTTTCAATTTTTCTCATTCACAGCTGGTACTTCGGATCGATGTCACGTCAAGACGCAACCGATCTGCTAATGAGCGAACGTGAAAGTGGAGTTTTTCTAGTTCGTGATAGCACCTCAATTATAGGGGATTACGTTTTATGCGTTCGCGAAGATACCAAAGTTAGTCATTATATTATAAATAAAGTTCAAGAACAGGATCAGCCAGTTTATCGGATCGGTGATCAATTCTTTCCTGATCTACCAGAGTTGTTAACATTTTATAAATTGCATTATTTGGACACGACACCACTTAGACGTCCAGTACCGCGTAAATTTGAACGGGTCATTGGAAAGTATGATTTTGATGGGAGCGTAAGTTTGTTAGCCCATATAATTAATTTTTTTTTATATAATATAAATTGATTAAAATAATTTAATTTATACTTACAATTTAAATCTGAAAAAGGATCCAGACGATTTACCCTTTCGACGAGGAGAAATTTTATTAATAATCAGCAAAGATGAGGACCAATGGTGGACGGCAAAAAATGCTACAGGACAAATTGGTCAAATTCCAGTGCCATACGTTCAAAAGGTGGCTATCATTTAAATTGCTTTTTTATTAATTTAATTTAATACTCATTTAATAACCGCAGTACGAGGAGAACGGCCAAAATAATGTCCTCGAACGACCCGGATCCGGTGGAAGCGGTGGTACTGGAACTGGACCAAGAGCAGGAAGTGTACCAAGTCCACATCAATTGGGTAATGCCCTAAAAAAATCTGATTTAAATGTAAGTTAAAAATGAATAAAGTGTAAATAAATTTTTAAAAAAAAAATTTTATATTCTTTTTTCAGCGTAAACTTCCAGCATTTGCCCGGGTGAAGCAGGCACGTGTCCCAAATGCATACGATAAAACAGCCCTTAAGCTTGAAGTCGATGATGTAATTAAGGTGACAAAAACGAATATAAATGGCCAATGGGAGGGTGAATTGAAGGGTAAAAAGGGTCATTTCCCTTTTACGCATGTTGAATTTATTGAAAATGATAGCGAATTGCTTAATGCTGGAGGAACATCATTGGCGGCAACAAATAATTGCAATAATTCAACTGGTACGGGTAGTGGGAGTGGGGGTGGCGGTGGGGGGGCGACAACTGGAATTTGTGTTAGTAACAATGAATGGGGTGAATGAGCGTGTGATTTATTTTAAATGTGCCCGCTAAAACTTATTTTAATTAATTTTTCCCCCACTTTTTGCGAATTGTGTAACGTTTACAGAATTTCTTTTTTTTTTGTTTTTTTGTACCCAAACGAATGTAGTAGTGCTAGTTTATACCCCCCTTCTTTATTCTTTAGACGCGCAACAGCACCACACCCTCCCCCCACCGCCCTTAGAAAATACACAAAACAAATTCATTTTCAAAAATTGTTTTCTATCACAAAAGCAATTTATTCTTTTTTCTTTTTTTTGTTCTTAGTATTAATTGTAATTTCAACGCTTAGAGTCTAATTGTTGCTATTTATTATATTGTGATAAATCGCCGAAGTAAAAATAAAAAAAAACAAAAGCAAAAAAAAAAAATACATACATAAAAATTTATAAACGTATGAAAGTCATGCTAATTTCCAACATAATATTAATTAAAAAACAAAATAGTTATATATAAAATTTTGCCTTGCAGATTGTATGCATTTATTTCTTTATTATAAAAACAGAACATTTTTAAGATAAAGGAAAAGAAAAGAAAATACTTAAGACCTCCGTGCACAAAACCCACAGAAATCAGTCAAGAGGTGTTTTTTTCTGTTTTTTGTATTTCCTTTGCAATATGTTGTAGATAAAGATAAGCTCTAAAAAGACAAAGAAAAAAGATAAACAGACAACAGACAAGCAATCAAATGTATAAAAAACAAAAAATAATAAAGAGAAGAAAAAAAAAATTTATATATAAAAACAGGCATTTGAATGTGAAGGATAGAAAATCGAGTGGTCGAAGGGGTTGCGATTAGTTGTAGATTGTGAAAAAATAAATTAAAATAAATAGGGAAACAAGAAAATACACCAAATTCAGTAACAAAATAAAAGTAAAGAAAGTAAAGTTAGTTGATATTTTAGATCGGATGATGATTAGCAACAAAGCCAACAAAAAAAACGTATAGAGGTTTAGTAAAAATAATAAACAAAGAATCCAGAGCATAATGTAACTAATAAATATATTTTTTTAAATTTAAATCTTTATAACCAATCGTACGGAACGGTGCCCAGGTCAGGTCATAGTAGAAAAAATAAAAGTAATAATTAAAAAAGCATACAAAAATAAATGCCAAGTGTTTAGCGTTAAAAAAAAAACAAATCTGAGTAGAAACGAGTGTAAAAATTTTTGAGAAAGACAAACAAATAAATTTTGTGTTCAAAAAATACACAAAATTCATCCTTCATGACTTGTAAATTTCCTTTTTTCGCATTAAATTTTCATTCTTTTAAATTTTACCAGAGAAACAAAAAAAATTCCAATTTCTAAAAAGACAACAAAAAAAAAATTTGTTTTATTTTTAACTCTCATTACCTTTAAAAATTGATAAATTCAAATTATCGCGCCAAAAATTGTCATTCACCATTTGACAGTCCAGCGGAGGTCTTAAATTGTATCCGTCTATCGTCCAAAATTCAAAGTTTTAAGCATATCCTTACGATGACGTCACCGCGATATTTTTATCTGGCTTACGTACCCCGCCCTTGGAATTCGACACACAGCAGCGTCACTGTGACCATTTAAAAGCTCTGCCTGGAAAAACAATTTTTTAATTTATCGATGACGCAACAAAAGTGTGTCATCACAAAAATTAAATTTCCTTTGGCGTCTCTCTTTTTGTTACGCTCAATTTTCGTAGAAGTGAGATAGACATAAAATTTTTTCTTATGTCATGAAAGAGATGGTAAACTTATGGAGTCATCGCTGAGTTTATTATGAAAAATGTTAGCCATTTTTTAAGTAAACATTTTTCTTCAAAAATACGCCTGATTTCGATTAAATTTTAAGAAATTCTTACGGGGGAATGTTCTAATTAAACAAATTTCTCATAATTATCGCTGAAAACGGGTGAATTTTATTTAAATTCGCTGTTTTTTTTAAAAATTAAACTCCCTGGTGGGGTGGCTTGGAAGCGCGCGTCATTGAGTCAACTATTTACAAATACACACACACATGCCACTCTCTTGGACGGTGCGATATGAGAGAAAATTACTCCGAATTACACACACCAAAAATCGTTCCCTTTTCAATGCAACGCACTCCTCTCAGTTGGTTTTTTTGTGCGGTTTTGAACGGTTTTGTGTGGGGTGCGTCGGTTCGGTAAAAAATTTTTTAAATTTATTTTCCTCCTTCCCCCCGTGATTATTGTCCGAAGAAAGAGTTAAAATAATTAAAATAATTGCGTTTTTAATTCAAATACGCCTGAAATAAGTGAAAATTTCGTGAAATTCGCTAGAAAAAGTCCGGTGGTGTTTTTTTTTTTTACATCTCCAAAGAACGCCGCGTTTCCTCCCCTCCCTCGCTCCCCCGCAGCTTTTGTTAGCACCCACCCCACGCCGGTAGAGCGGTGGAACGGCACAAGAACGCGTTGATCTCCTCATTTCATCTCTTTCGAATATTCCTTCTGTCTCTGTTGCTCCTTCTCTCTTTTGTTTTGGAGCGCGGTGGAAGTTTTCGTTTTCGGTTTTTTTTTCCTTTTGTGTACTCTGCTCTCTCTCTCTCTCTTGTCCCTCCTTGGGGCAGTCGTGTGTGGAATTTTTAAACGCCAAGTTGGACGCTTGGTGCGGTGGACAAAATTCAGAGCATTTTCGGCGGTTAAACTGTACGAAACTTTGAGGAGGGTTTTAAAAAATATTTTGTTTAAATAAAAGTGAACAGGAAGTGATTAAAATTTTCGATTTATTAATCGGGGGAATTTAATAAAGAAAACAAGAAAATTTTTCAAGTGTGTGCGTCCTTCGCATCATAACGGTACATGTGACAAACCTAAGGAAAATTTTTCTTTTTAGAAAATTCCGTTTTTAAATAAATAAAAAGTGAATTTTTGTTTTTGTGTGGTGTAAACGAATAATAAAATAAAAGTAAAAATAAAAATAAACAAAAAAAAATAACAAGAAATATGTCGACCAGAGCAAAAAGAGCAGGGGGCGCTAGCACGCCCGTATCACAACAGGGAACACCAGGGACGGCGGCCGGTACTTCGACGCCGATTAATGTTCGGCCGAGTAGCCCACTCAGTCCAACAAGAACGAGCCGATTGCAGGAGAAGGCTGAATTGCAAAATTTAAATGATCGGCTGGCATGCTACATTGACCGGGTAAGAAATTTAGAAAATGAAAATTCTCGTCTCACCCTCGAGGTCCAAACGACCCGGGAAACTGTCAGCCGTGAGGTCTCAAACATCAAGCAAATGTACGAACACGAATTGTCGGATGCTAGAAAACTTTTGGATGAAACTGCCCGGGAGAAGGCAAAACTTGAAATTGACACGAAACGATTGTGGGAGGAAAATGATGAGCTAAAAGCCAGGTATGCTTTTTTCTTTTCCTCCATTTGTTTATTTTATAAATATTGAAAAAAAAAATGAAAATAAATAAAGCAGAAAAATCACCGGCTGGGCGGACGAGGTTAAATGATGACACAACATTTAAAAAATAAAAAAAAGCAAAAGTCTTGGGCGCAGGCTTTTTTAACTCAGGGCACTGTGAGCGCTGTGCTCAGTCCCTCCCCCTCCACATGTTGATTAAATTCAAATTTTACACGCCTCTTTTAATTTTCTTTTATCCTTTTTATTTCCACGCACATGTGGTCACCGCATCGTAAACCCGGAGGAGAATTTTAAATAGGGGCCCATCGCGTTGTAACGAACTTTCTCACGCCAGGCATTTTAAATTTCTTTTCTTTAGCGCAGTTTTTACCTCCAAAGTTAGCCTATTTCTCTATTGACTTTATCCGTCGGTGACATCATCGCGCGCATTATCATAAATCGTTAAAATCACGGCCGTTTTTTAGCTGAGGTTAGTTGCTCTCCTTAAAGAGTAAAAAAATTTTTTTGTAATTTATCAGAACAGGCCTGGTGGGGCTCACGAAAATAAACAAAACTCGGCGGGAAGAAGAAGAAAAAAAAGGCCTATGATTTAGAAAAGTTGTTTTATATGCAAATTTTCTCCGGAAGAATTCGTTGCGCGTTTTTTTTTTTTTACTTATTTGCTGGAAACGAAAGGTCGGTGGTTAGCCCATTTCAAGTGATGATGTCAGATTTTTTTTTTTTATGTTTTTTGGCGGGCATTTGACGAGGCCGACCACTTTCATTTTTTTGTTTTTAGTTTATCGGCTGGAGAAACAGACCGCAGCATGTGTACGCCCGAATTTAAATAATTTTTTGATTATTTTTATTATTTATTTGTTGCTTTTTATAACAGGGGGGATCATAAAATAAATAAAAAAAAGATGCTGCGATAAATAAATGAAATCATGCCCGAAATGGGGTCCAAGGTGGGCAAACTTTTCATTCTGAATTAATTTCATAATTCTTTTTCTGTTTCGCTTCTTTGTTTTTTTTTATTTTCTTAGGGAACATGAAGCATTTCTAAAAATAGATAGAAAAAAAGGCCGTTCTCATTTTCCTATCTGTCTAGCATAAAATAGAAGAGAAAAAAAAAATAAAAAAAGAAACCCCCCTCCCCCAGTACCCTCCCACCCACCCTTGCACTAGTTGATGAGCTCAGAAGATAACCGCAACGTGTGGTTGATTTCTTTTCACTTTTGCGTCCACTCACCCTCGAAATTTTTGTTCTTTTTAAAAAAAAAAAATAAGGGAAACGTTTGTGTGATGCGCTAAAAAAAAAAATTCAAACTTTTTTGATTTACATTCAGTTACTGGAGGGGTGCGTGGAGGGAGGGAGGGGGAAAAAATGACGATGACACAATCCGAGAGGTCACATTTGAGACCAGGCCAGCCAGGGTCTAATTTTAATAAAACCGTAATCTTGAGAGGTAAGATGGCCGGGAAAGAGATAGAGATAGAGAGAGAGATTACAGAAATTTTTAATGCGCCGCTCACGCACTTATTTAAATTTTAAGGTGACGCAATCGTATCTCATGCCCAGCAATGTGACATTTTATCAATTTTAAATTTGCGCGCCAAAATTATTTTTAATCACAATTTAGAAAAAAAAAAAAAAGAAGAAAAACGTGTGGTTTTAAAATAGTCGGGTTTTGGAGCATACACCACTTAAAAATAGAATTTTTATTTCTTTAGTTATTTCAGTTTCTGTCCAACATTTGGAATTTTTCTGATTTAAATAAAAAAATAAATTGAAATTTTTGGAAATAGTTTTTATGTGTGTTATTTGTGGTATTCCAATTTTTTTCTGTTAGAACAGAGGGGTGGGGTAATTTAGGTGTCGTGCTGGGAATCGATTTTAGGCCCCAAAAATAAATAAAACGATTCGTTTGCGTGGCGTGGCGTGGCGTGCTAATTGCTGTTGCTGCTGTTTTTTTTAGGGTAGGAGTAGGTGGGGCTCTGCTGGAGTCCGCCCAGCAAGGCCATTGAAGAGGTGGGGCTTGCGTGTTTAGCGTGTCTCAATTTTTAATCAATTGGGGGGGGGCTATTTTTGGTGATGTTGTTTCTAATAAATGTGTTTTTTTTTTTTCTTATTAATTCCTTCACAGATTGGAGAAGAAGATCAAGGAGCTATCAATTGCTGAAAATAGTGCTCGAGTTTATGAATCTCGATGCAATGAATTAAGCGGAAAATACAATACCGCATGTGCTGACCGAAAGAAGGCACAAGATGAGGCAAAGGAATTGGAAAAGGATAACGAACGTCTTCGGAAGCAGCTTGATGATTTGCGTAAACATCTCGAAGATGAGACTTTAGCGCGTGTCGATCTTGAAAATACTGTTCAAAGTTTACGCGAAGAGTTAACCTTTAAGGATCAAATTCATACCCAAGAGTTGAGCGAAACAAGAACACGCCGACAAGTTGAAATTAGTGAAATTGATGGACGACTCTCTGAACAGTATGAGGCTAAATTACAGCAATCCCTACAAGAGTTAAGGGATCAATATGAGGGACAAATGCGAGCAAATCGGGAAGAAATTGAAATGTTGTATGAGAATAAAATTAAAAATTTATCAAATGCCGCCCATCGTAATAGCAATGCAGCTGCGAATGCATTTGAAGAGCTTAAAATTACACGCAGTAAAATTGATTCATTGCAATCACGAATAGGAGAACTTGAGGCGATCAATTCATCGCTAAATGTAAGTGTTTAATTTTTTATTACTAATAATTAAAAAAAAAATGTTAAAATGAATTTTTACCAAAATAGTCTCGCATTCGGGATTTGGAAAAACTTCTTGAAGTTGAACGTGCACGTCATTCAGATGATATTGCTGTCCTTGAAGCGGAATTATCTCGTCTACGGGATGAAATGGCTCAACAGCTGCAAGAATATCAAGATTTAATGGATATTAAGGTATCACTTGATCTTGAAATAGCAGCCTATGATAAAATGTTACGTGGTGAGGAATCTCGTCTTAATATCACACCATCCGGGAATACAGCTTCAGTTACACAATTAAGTCAATCGCTTAGATCTGGACGTGGAACTCCGATACGTAGAACGACACCATCAAGGGCTGGAATAAAACGTAAACGTACCGTTGTCGATGAAACCGAAGATCGTAATCTTGCTGAATATTTTGTAACATCATCGGCTAAGGGTGATATTGAAATATCCGATGCTGATCCAGAGGGTAAATTTATAAAATTGCACAATAAAAGTAACAAGGAGGTAAACGTTGGAGGATGGCAAATAATTCGTACAGCTGGAAATAATGAGACCGCATTTAAATTACATCGATCTGTAAAAATTGAGAGTGGTGCAACAATTGCAATTTGGTCTTCGGACTCTGGTGTTACTCATGAGCCACCAACAAATATTGTTATGAAGCAGCAGAAGTGGTTTATTGGGGAGAATATGAAAACGGTTCTGTACAACAGTGAGGGGGAGGTAAAATATATAAAATTAATATAATTTTTAATTATTAATTCAATTTCATTTCCAGGATGTTGCTGCCTCAGAGCGGGTAAAGCAACAAATTTCAACTCATGCATCACGCCATCGAGCCAGCGGTGGCTATGGGGCCGGCGAAGAGCTATACCATCAGCAGGTACGCGGCACAACAAATTCTTCTGTTGGGGTATGCACCATATGAAATTAAAATTTTTTTAATTTTTCTTTAGTTCAGTAATTTTCCCTTTGTTTTTAAGTTTACAAAAAAAAAAAAAATTCCTTTATTGTCAATTACTCGAAAAGTAATGAAATTCTTTTTTATATTTTGTATTTATCCAAATTTTAGCGATCGTTCTGGTTGTGGTGAAGAAGCAGATTCTCAATTTCCAGATAATTTTTCTTTCAAACACACAAAATAAAAACTAAAATAGATTACGAGGCACAAAATATTTCAAATTTACTTAATTTTAAAATGAGTTTTGTTCTTTTTTTAAAAAATTGTTTAAATGAAAGTACAAAAGTTTTTTAAATAAAAAAAAATAATTTTGCATTTTTGTGGTTGGTGTGCCCAATTTGTGAGACTTTTATCCACTTCTTCTGCTACTTTACTTCGATGCTGCTGCTGCTGCCTGCCCACAAGCTACAGCGCGCAACAAATTTCTTCTCTTCCTTTAACAACAAGACAAAAGCAAGCAAACAAACAAACAAACAAACAAAAAAAATATTATCAACGCCATCCTCCCAAAAAATGTACGCGTTCTAGTAAACATTTTATTTTCTTAATTAATTCTCTTAGTATTTAAGGCATTTTACTCTTTAAATTGCATTTTATCATATTTTTTTTTTCTAACTAATTTTCTATTTGTTTTGCAGGCTTTGTCACCCTAACTCTGTCCTCTCTTCCGATCATTTTCTCTATTTCTTTAAAACGTACAACTTGCCTAATAAAATAATTTTTTACTAAAAACAAAAGAACATGCCCTTCCCTCCAAAAAAAAAAAAAAAAAGAAAAAAAGTAGCTTACACCAGCCTTTTTTCCTTTAGTTCATTTTTTGTTTTCTTAATTTAATTCCTCCCGCGAAGAAAAGGACTTTGTTGTTGCGTGTGTTGCTGTACAGAGTTCTTAAAAAAAATAAAATAAAATCTCTGCGGGGCTGGTGTGCGCTGCTACTGATCAAAAAGTGGCTAGGGCTTAAAAAGTACCTTAAAAACAAAAAAGAAAATTCAAATTCAATTTCTATTTGGTGGAGAGGATTTTTTAAAATGTTTATAATTTTTATTTTTTGCTTCTTGCGCTTTATTCTGTCGTATTTTTCATGATCATTTTTTCCTTTACTTTCTTAAGGTGCGCACTGAACCTTTTTTAACTGCACTCAAATTTTCATATTTAAATAATTGGAAAATATGTAAATTCTTTTTTAATTATTGCTGCACAGCTTTTTAATGAAAAACGTTTGTAGACACGATAAAAAATTGTTTTGTCTGCAGGCGTTTGAATTTATAAAATTTAAAAATTGAATTAACAAAAAACAAAAAATAAATTTCTGATAGTTTTTTAAAGCAAAACAAAACAAATTTCTCTTCTCTCTATTTACAGGGTGATCCACATGGCGAAGAAAAATGTCGTATTATGTAATAGAAAAAAAAAATACAAAAAAAAAGTCAGTCTTCATCTATATGTAAATTTTTTTTTTTTTTTTAATTTTTTTTTTTATATTTAATTTTAGCAAGTTACGAAGACAAAAAACAAAAATTAAAAGTAAGGTTTAAAATCACCGTTATGCCTCTGTATAGTGTCTGTTAAAAAAAAAAAGAAAAAAAGGAACCAAAAAGGAATATTTGCGTTAAATTTTCATTAAATTTTCCCTATTTAGTCAAAAGTAGCCCTAGTTTTGTAATTCCAGAAAACCAAGCATTTGGGGGGCACACTTTACGCACAGAAAATTTTTACTTGGTACTTTTTTTTTCCTTTTATCTCGCAAATTAAAAAATTTGCTTTAATTAAATGAGGCGAATCTAAAAAAGAAAAAACACACACGAATTGACGGAATATCGAAAAGGTCTAGTTTGTAGCAAGTAAAAGAGAAAAAAATACAAAGAAATGGTAAAGAACACTTTTAATAAAGAAAATGTGGAAAAAAAGGCAACCAATTTTAAGATGTCCCACTTCCACCTCTACATCCTCTGGCCATCCAAAGTTCGACTTTTCTTTTTTATTTGTTTTTTGTTTTGTTTTATTTTTAGACTCCTCAAAGGAAAGCAAAACACCCTGTGAACGATTTTCGAGAACTTCCTAATTTTTGTTTATTGTGTGTTTTCTAAAAACGCCCGGATCACAATACCGAGGAGATCCGGTCACTTTGAACGAGATCTAGAAGAGGATAAAGAGAAGAACGGAGAACGGGGGAGGGTAAAGGAGTTGCTTCGTGCCTCCCCCGCAACCACACTCCAAAACCTTACGGCTGATGTGGATGCATTTTGTGGTCCATTTCCGTTTCAACACGAGCCTCATCAATGCTTGCGACTGTTGGCAGACCGCCTGGCCATTCGAGCAGCTCCGATTCGTGCTGCATGATCATGTCCGCCTCCGCTGTAAAAGAAGACCTCTCTGTAAATTTTGTTTTTGTTTTTGCTTTTCTTGTCAACCTCTGATCCGATGTATTTTGCTACCGTAGGCTAAATCACCACAGTATGCGGTCAAAAATGATAGCGGAATTAGGGGCGACAGCACACCGATGCGTTTTGTTCGCTGAAATCGGGATAACGTCCCGAAAAGTGTTATCGCGTAAAAACTGCTCATCCAGTAGAAGAATTCCCTTGCCCGTGATATTTCCAGGGCTGTTTCGCGCTCCTTGATTTGGTAGTGCATTTGAATCCATCGCTCCATCTGTAAAATTTTTTCAATTTAAAAACAAAAGAAAAAGGGGGTCCAACAACAGACCTTGATCCGATTCATTTCTGCGATGTACTCCTGGTTCTTTTTTATTGTCTGGTCAACGTTATTCGATAGAAACGCACCCATTTTCGGTTTATTTTCCTTAGTTTTCTCTTTCAGTTTTTTTTAAATTGAATTTCCACAGCACACGAGACTCTGAGGCAGGCGGGGGGGAGCGCTACGCGGTGGCACCTGGACGTCTTGTCATCGATGGTCACTGGCAAGCTGCACGGATCATACTAAGAAAAAAAACAAAACAGGAAACATCTCCACCGTATTAAATTTGCCCTATTTTCATTCCGTTCTACTTTTCTCACCTTGTAAACAAAAAAAAAAAGTCCATTTAGGTAAAATCGATTTTTCAAAATGTCAACGGCTATGCGCTCTATCGTGAAAAATATTTAAAAAAAAAACAAACGAATTCAATTCTATTCCGATAGATGTCTTTTGGTGCGTGTCTCGGATAAACGGAATTCAAAATTTAAAAAGACTATAAATCAATAAAACGCGATTGAGAGAGAGGTAGCAAAAAAAAAAAATTCTTGTAAACAATTTTCAGGCAGAATGAGGGAGACGAATATAAAAAAAAAAAATAAATAAATCAATAATTTACAGTTAGAGAGTAAGAAAATTGTGAGAGAAGTGAATGGGACGGCGACAAAGGGAGAGGACCGCTTCATCGGGTAGACGACGCACGATGGCAGCAAGTCACGCCATTTCGAGAGAATGCAGTCATCGGAACGTGGGCGCAGGAAACTTCTGGATTTATAAAAATTACGGCAACGAAAATGCCCGCATGATGCTTTCTTTTTCAGCTATAAAATGTCATTAAAAAACTCTTGAAACACTCAATAAATCCATTGCATAAATACGAAAAAAGTGTTTTATTAAAAACAAAGAAACAATTGCCTCTGCGTAAATATCCCCCCTGTATTTAAAAAAAAAAAATTTAATAAATAAAAATCCGTCGCCGGCATCATCGAAAAACGAGAAAACAAAAATGGCCACCTGGCTTGCAAGAAAAAATGCCCTGCATAAATTAGAAAAAAAAAGAAGTAAAGTAAACAAAACAAAAAATACGACCACTCGCCGAAGTGGGTCGAAGTAGGTGCCGACGGTGGCGGCCAAGCCCCTCCGATTAGCCAATCAGAAAAGAGAATAATTTTGAGGTAACATCCGCCCATGACGTCAGCCAGCAAAAATCTTGCCCTGCTGCGATTTCTGGGCGCCTGTTACTTTTCACCACCTAAAACTTGCATGTGCTGGGCCGGCCGCAAATCACCGATTTCTGAAATTCGTGTAACAGGCGCCCAGAACTGGTAGTAGGGCAAAATCGGATCGTGTCCCCGGTGCATAGTGGTTCCGGTCGGAGATTAAAATGTACCAGAGATTCGTGTCCCGGATAATATTTCCCAAATCACACAGAGACTCCGCTCTCTTTAGTACTCGATATTTTTGCATTGGCGGCCATCTGTGAAACCAACACTTTCTCAATCCGATCGTTTGTAAACATTGGAAAAATGGCTGGAAAAACATAAAATTTATTTTTCTAGACTTTTTGGGGCTATTTCAGTGGGTTTTTCCTACAAAAATGGAAAAGCTGAAATTATCAAAGTATTTTTAAATGAAAATCCATCAGTTTATTTTGATTTTTATTCATTAATTTTAATTTACAAAGGTTTAGTTCATTTTTATTTTCATTGTTATTGCACAAAAACTCAAATTTTCTGTAATTTTATCGATCTGCTTCGTTCGATCGCTTCTCACAATTAATTGGCTGTTTTCTGGCTGCTCTCTGCTAAATTTGTGGTGGTTGCTGATCCGCTAATTACCCGAAATCGCACGAATTAAATCGAAAAACACTGCGATTAATCCGCCGGCTCGCGATCGACTGACTTTAAAAACAACTCTTAAAAGATGGCTGCCCAAAAAATCAATACTCAGGGGGGCGTGGCTTTCACAGTGGCTATTTTCGCTGTTTTATGCCTTAAAAAACTGCTACCGATCGATTTTTTTTAAATTAATCACTGCACTACGAGAATTGGCTGCATTACGCTTTTTTTAATAATTTTTTTTACAGAAATTAATCGAATTAAACGAGAAAACAACTCCGCGAACCGCCGACTTGTGATCGACTGACATTAAAAACAAACTTTACAAAATGGTTGCCAAAAAATCGATACGAACTACCACCGCTACCCTTCTCCTTTACTCAGCTTATAAAATTTCGGGATATTTCTTCAGTCTATCTCACAAATTCTCGTTTAGAACACAACACCTGAGCGGATCGTTATTTTAGTACACCAACACTTAAACATTTGTTCTGTCCGCTAGTTCTGTCTCTTCTCCACTGCTTGGAATGATAGGAGGGAATTTTTATGGTTGTTTCACCCACTTCTCTCAATTTTCTTACTCTCTAACTGTAACATTTGTAATTCCAGCCAATTTCCCAGCAATTCCAACAGATAACTCATATTTCCATCTTGTTTACTCTACCACATTCTCTTTAGTCCGTATCACTCCTACAATCACCTGATCCGACTTGTGTGTTTACAAACATTTAAAGTTTTTTTTTTTCACAATCACTTGATCAGCTGATCACTCAAAAGCAAGTTTGCCTGCTACGATTTCTGGGCGCCTGGTGCTCCTGGTCGATTTTTCGCCTCAACTTGGCGGGTTTGTTTTCTCTTCTGCTTGGTTGGTTGTGGTGGTGGTAGTAGCTGTGTGTGCGGCCCGATTTTCGTGTTCGCGCACGTCGTCTTCTGGGGAACAACAAAAAAACAAAAAAATTAAAAAAATATTTTTTTTTTTTTAGGCGATTAAGCGGCGAGGAAAACATCAATAAAAAAACAAAAAAAAAAACTACCACCGAATGAACGATGCAAGGGGATTCGAGGAGTAGAGGAGACGGAGATGAATTTTTATTTATTTTTGGTGTGTGTTCATCTCAGAGAGCTTTGCGTTCATTTTTGGAAAATTGACAGCTTTTTTAAGTTGTAAACTTACCGAGAAATTATCGATTGGTTTATGTCTCGTCTAGACGAAACATTTTTTTTTCAGAGAGACCAACCAATTCCCATTTTCGTTTTTTTTTGAATCAGTCGATCGATGCAGTGGACGAGGATCAGAAGCAGCAGCAGCAGCAGCAGCAGCAGCAGCAGTAGGAAAAGACCAGTTCAGTTGTTTTTCTTTTAATTTTTATTTTTTTAATGCTAAATACTTTTTTTAATTTCAAGGACATCTCGACCACATGCAATTTACAACTTTATTTTTATTTTTAAATATTTTCCTCCCGTTGTGTAATTCTCCGGAAAATGGAAAAACGCAAAAACTTCTGGCAAACGAAATGATAAAAATAAAAAAAAAAAAAAAAAAATACCCGTTTTTCTCAGTGGTGCGCCCCCTTCTCAAGAAATTCAGGATCAAGGAAGAAATGCTCCTGGACGCTTCGGCTGTAAGTCGATTTTGTTTTGTTTGTTTTTTCGTTGTAGGGAGTCCCGCGGGTGCTCCTTGCTGTTGCGGGGACCGTAAAAAGGGCTCTGATGGTGGTCAGTCAGGTGGATTAGGTTTGTCGGTTCTGCGATTTTCGGTTACCTGCGGGTCACCTTCGCAAGCCGGGCGCCCCCCGTCAGGGTTCGTCTAACAGGCGTCGTCGTCATCGCCGCTGTCGCCGTCGTCGTTGTCGTTTGCTGGCCCTGCTGAGTCAAACTGTGCACTGGACTGGGATGGCTGACGATTGCGATCGTCGCAGATGAGCCCTCTTTTTGTGGCTCAACTGATCTTTGGACTCGATGGAGTTTTAATTGTACGCCCCCCTCAGGGACGGCTGTGGTTAATTTAACGGCGCGTATCTTTTTCGCGCCCCCCGTAAAATGGTCAACGATTTGTGAGGGGGACAGCAATCGGCCAGATCTTATCGTTCCCGGGGCCGCTATCCTGGTGCTGTTCATCCCACTTGCTAAAGTCTGGGTTGACGAATTGTGGAGGAGTGTTGCCGCCGCCGCTGGAACGGATGACGACACTGGAGATGCTCCTGCTCCTGCTGTTGTTGTTGTTACGGCAGCGGTCGGAGCGTAGCACGGGCAATTGTTTTTTCTAGCCGCTGGCCCTCTGCTCGAAAGCCGTCTTTTTCTGGATGATGCTGCTGCTGCTGCTGTAACTGAAATCCCCTCAGCATCCGCTCCTTCATCCTCAGAGCCGGAATTTTTAAATTCAAGATTAAAAAGATCTTTGGCCGGCGACCACGGTGGAGATTTTTTGAATGGATCCCCCCCACCACCGGACGTGTGCTGAATTATGAAATTATTTGAATTTTTTATAATAGCGCCAGTCGATTCGGCTGTATCCCATCCGATTACCTCTCTCAAGCTGCTCGTCCGGAGGATGCTGCTGTCTCTGGCAAAATCATTTTTCGCAAGCACTGAAAATTCACCTCCTGTAAGGGGGGAACCCTTGGGAGATGTTTTCGCCCTCAAATCCTGCTGGATCTCATCATCCTGGCTGTTCGTCTCAAACGAGGATGATGTCGGATCAAAGAGGAGATCCGCTTCCGGGAATAGATCACTTGCGCTGGGCTCATCTACCCCTAAATCTTCGCATTCATCGGATAGACTTTTATGGAATTTCAATTCTCGCTCAAGGGCTAGTTTGCGGCCCTCGTTGAGCTGCTTTAAAATTTTACTAGATGTACTCTGGCCACTGTCCAATCGCAAATTATTTCTGATTTTATCTGAAGTTTGTCTCCTCAGAGTTTCACCGTTCTGTTGGATTTTAGCGAGCATCGTCGTGGACAACGGCAGATGAAGGGTTTGATCCTTTTCCGCTTTCGTGATGACACTCGTTTCCTGGACCTGTTGGGTAGACTGCTCCCTAATTTCGTGGCCTCCTCCACTGGCGGTATTTGTCTGTTGGACGCTGATTATTTTTAAATTGTTTCTTTGCATTGCAGTTGTAAAATTTGCCGCATTACCACCTCCTGGATGGGTTTGGAAAACGATAGACGCTTTTGAAATAGTCCCATCGATTTTATTCCCCGGATAATTTCTCTGGACGGGAAATAGTCCCGTCGGTTGGCGGCAATTTTGTGAAACGATCGGCTTAAATGATGTCCCCTTCTGGTGGTGGGTGAACGTGTCGGCTATTTTTACAGGTCTCGTCTTGTAGACGATTTGCGTCTGAGATGGGGTTGTTCCCAACTTTTTTATGGCATCTTTCGTTTCGAGCAGTTCCCCTGATTTAATCGCGTTCAGGGGGAACAAATATTTTCCGGGAACTAGGACCGCTGTTGGACGATTCGCTTGGCTCTGATTGGTTAAATCAAAGTTAATTACATTCACCGATTGCTGTTGGGTGATGGAAATTTTCGAAGATTGCCCGGATGGTGAATTATGAACCTTTGTGGAGGCGTCCACGATCGCAATGACTCCTCCTCCCTCAGGTTCAGATTTTACTGAAGAGGTCTGCTGCGGCTGCTGCTGCTGCTGCTGATGATGCTGCTGCTGGCGGGACAAAAAATGATTGGAGCTGTCTATGGAGGTCGAAGAGTCATGCAGGGGCGACCTGTTGTACAGCGAGGAAGTCCCACAGGAGCTGTCCTCACTGTCCATTGTCTGATCGAGGTCTGTTGAGGTCAATGAGCTATCCGATGGCTTTTGCATTAAAGTTTTTCTCTTCTTCCCATTGGCTGTGCACGAATTCAGCGGATTCGATCTTCTTCGCGGAGCCGGCTTATTATTCAAATCCGGTGAATTCCGCAACTGTTCAGCGTATTCAGCCAAAATGTCATAGATCCGCTGAACTGTTTGCTCATCTTCTTGTGGTTTTGAGATTTTTTGCGTGTACGCTACCGACGTTGCCGGTGAAATAATTGTTGATCCACCAATTGTTTGTTTTTGTGGCATTTTTAATTTACCAACAGGCTGGTGAATTGAGTTTTTTGGAATAGTTGAAATCGCCTGCTTCGTTTGAGTCCCCTGCGTTAAGTGCACCTCACCTGGGCGACTCTTTTCCAACGAAACGGATTTTGGCGGAGTGGTGAATACCCTCGCATGTGCGGTAAGACTGTTTCCTACAACGATAAATGGAGTTTTTTGGATTAATTTAAGATTCATGGTGCTGCTGGTACCGTGGGACAGAGCCTCCTTTTCGATTTTAATCGAACACTTTCGGGGCGGTGCTGTTTCAGTTTGGCTCATCGCATCAGTCCCCTCGGCTTTTAAGGGTTGATTTGTCGTCGTTGCCGTCGTCGTACTCCGCTCCTTCACCTGCTCAAGAACCAAATCAAATTCCCTCAACTGTTCAAGGGTTGAATTGTCGACGTGCTCCTCCTTTTTGACGGACTTCTTCGGATCGAGTGGTTTTCCAGGCCTCTCCCGTTTCGTCACCGTCAGCGTGGGAAGACCCCTAATTTTGGTCGCTGCGGTAGAAATTGAATTTTCGTTTGTGTGGCTGCTATTTGAGGCCTGCGTTGTCGTAATGACCAGTTGTTGTGTGCCCTGAGAGGAGCCGGTACCCTGGAGATTCCCCTGGGATATGTGCAAAAAGGGGCGCATATATCTCGTCTGGACAATGGGCACCGAAATGGGAATGGGGCTCAGTAGAGTCGTACGCTGACCAATTGCTGTTGTCGTCGTCGTTGTTGTCGTCGTCGTCGTCGTTGATGTTGTCGTTGCAGCGGCGGACGTATCACCCGTTTGGATTATTTTCAGATGCTGTTTCGCACCGGATAAAATCCGGGCTGATGGAACAGTGCTGGTCATTTTATTTTTTGTAAACGATTCAGCAACACTACAAATAATCGGACGGGAAATTGTTACATTTTGTTTAGACATAATAAAATTTCCCGGATGTCCTGGGACTCCCTTAATTTGATCTCTTTTAGTTGCCTCATCATTTCCCTCGATGTAAATCGTTTTCCCACCACCAAAAGCCTGAGTGAATTTCGGGAGTGATGATGAATTTATCACCGTTGAGGATAGCGACAACGATCCCGGGGAATGATGATCCACACCAAACGCCTGAATAACGGCCGTTGAATTTTCCTGGGAAGCGGACGATGTTTGTATGAATTTTGCATAATTCTCTTCGTAAAGAGATCGGGTATTAATTACCGATAAATGTGATGTCGTTCCAGTTTCAATGCAGTGTCCTGTTTTAGTTGTTTCCGCCTTCACCAGCGAGATCGTCTTCAGCTCCTTGGCGACATTCAAATTTTGTAGTCCAGTCACACCTGAGACTGGTGTAAAATGAATCATGCCACCGTCTGATTTGTAAATGAATTGGACTGGTAAAATTGTCGTTGTTGTCGTTGTTGTGTTGGACGATGCACTACCAGAACTGAGTGAAACTTTTGGGACTGTCTTAAGGGTGGCCGTTTGAATGGTTGTCCTGGAAGTCTCCTGAAGGTCTACTACGCCCCCATCGTGTACACCACCACCTCCAGCCGATGAGTGGACCAGAATACGGTCATCTTTTTTAATTGGTACAAATTTACTGGTACTACCGCATCCCAACAACACGAAATTTGGTTCAATTTTTGAAATTCTCTCCTGCACTTCTTTTTTATCAACTTTAATTAATGTGGCTGTTGTCTTAATTGCACCACTGTAATGAATTGAAGGTGGCCCCTTTTTGGGGCCACTTCCCTGCGGTATAATTACCCGAACATTTCCGGTGGCACCTTCCGATTGAGGGGCTCCTCCGAACGTTTTGTGAACGACTGGAATTAGAGTAGCTTTTTGTCCCTCCGCATTCGCTACACTTTGTGTTGCTGTACAATTTTTTGGGGCTTCACCCGATACCTCTGATGATGTAGACTCAGATTCAGTTTTCTCCTCGAGCGGCAGTGTCGAGTGAACGATTCTTACAACGGGTAAACAGTGGTAAGATGGTGCGCTAAAATATTCTAGGGTCCGAAATCCTGGAACCTGAAAAAGTATCCTATTCTCGTTTATTTTCTCTTTCGATTTCCTACCAAAGAGTCCACCAAATTCAGACGTTTTGCTGTTAAACTTTTCCCCAAGCGTTCGGCGATAAATGAAATTTCGCAGTTCATTGTAAGCGGGTGTCTCAAATTTACCCGTCCATTTTTTCTGATTATCCTCCTTGATCGGGATGGGGGCGGGCAGAGCATTAATTAATTTTTTATTCAGGTAATAGCCCGTTTTACTTTCGTCCAGAGTCTCATTCACTAGCCTGAATTTTTTGTTTGGCACAATTGAGCTAATCGTCTCCCTGATCACATTTCGTACACCGCAAAGTATTTCGGTTATTTCTTGCTCAAGTATTCTCCTCTCTAAAATGTCTGGAAACCAAAAATCCTTTTTATCGCTCATCATTTCGTAGACTAGATGCTCCTTCTCTTGGGTAACTGAGAGGCTTTTAATTAGAAATTTCGCTGCTATCGAAAGGAATAAATCGGAAGCGTTTGATGTTGCTGGCACCGTGGCCGGTCCAGTTTTTGAAACATTCTCTTTTTTCATGTTACAGCTGAAAAGTGAACTCGGGGGACTGTCTAGAAAGTCGGGCTTCACAATAACCGAATAAATGTCATACATAAAATTTTTCTTGGTCCCCAACTGGGCAGGGAACTCTCGAGGGGATGACTGCCGGTCCTTGTTAACAGCTTCCTTCGTCATATTGCAGTTTTTTGTAAGTTTATTTTCGATCCGGGGTATTCTCGGTGGTCTCCTCATCTCAGCCTGTTCTAAAATTGAATCCTCATCGGATGATACCTGAAACATGTCCAAATTGTTCCACTGCTCATGGGGGAGTTCAGCGTAATCGGTTAAATTTATAAAACGGCTATACGGATTCCGGCTAGTGAGAAGTCCACACTTGTCGAGCAACTCTTCCCTTACCGTTTTCCGTATGTGCGGAGGAAAATTTTTCCTATACCTGTGAGGTCCCCAGGTTTTGGGGCGTCGATTCATCTCCTCCTGGAATTCGTTACCAGAAATCCGTACCGGCAATCGATTTATTTTTAGCCGTTTTAACGCAATCACCGGACTCGAAACGAGCACCCCATTTACTAAAATGCTCTGCCTGTACTTGAGCATCGTTTTGTTGTCCAGCTTATCCAGACGTAGCTCCATTTTTCCCGGATGCCGGATAATTTCGTTCGATGCCTGAGACCGGTCACGAACAGACAGAGGCATGGAAACTGCCCGCTGCTTTGAGGTCTCTTCCCGTTTTTGGGGTCTACCGCGTCTTGATAAATCGGTCACCGACTGACCTTGACTGCGACTCTTCGGTGGTACTTCCTTCTGGGCCATTCCTAAATTTAATTTTGATTTTCTCACCCTTTTCTTTGACTGGCTACGATTTAAAAGTTCCGGTTCCTCTGTCCTCGGACTGCTGCAGCTCGACTCGTTCACTATCGCAATCTGTGAGCTTCTGATGTTTTTCAAGTAAATTTTCTTGATCCGTTTCGGTTGTTGGCTAGATTTGGATGATTTCCAATCAGTTTGTACCTCACTGTCGGTTGTAAACGATGAATTTGTGCTCTTCCGGCCGCTATACCGTGTCAGCTCCACGATCGGTGTCTGGAGGCACAGTTTAGGGTCCCTCAGAGCGGCTCTTGGCAAATTGAAATTACTGCCGGGACTTTTATTACGCTGTTTTTTTGCTGGACTTTTATAAAATCGTGGCGTATCGCATCTCTTCCGCCTAAAGTAGTGCGGTTCATCGTCGGAAGAGTCTTGATCGTAGTAGGAGACGTTCAGAGTGGACGTTCGCCGGAGCCGTCTCGGTCCAGGTCCTCTCCTCACTCCGATCGAGGTGAGAAGTTCAATTTCAGGGTTCACACTTGACTCTGATGAGCTGCTGTAGTACGACAGGCTGTCCCTGGTCTGTGTCGATTTTGATCTTGATCTGCCTGACCTTCGACGCGGCGATAAAATTGGCACATTTTGGTCCATCCATGAGTCGCTATCATCGTGAATATTTCGACCCCTTGCTCTTCCTCGGCCTCCATACATTGCACTCATGCATCTCGGATGGGGTGTATTCGATCTGCTGCGCGTTCGATGCCGAAAATCATTGTCCGAACGATACCCAACCGAACGGACGTTGCTTCTCTTCCGACGACGGGAACGGCCTCGTGGACGGGGCCTCGAATTTGGCCTATACGAATCGTCTGAATCATCTGATGCGCCTCTACGTTTCGATCTTCGTCCTCGACTTGATTTAGGGCGGGATGGTGTCCGCTTTGCGCTTCCCGATTGCCCTCGGGATTTCTTTTTCTGTTCAGCGGAACGGTGGTGAACCGGGAAAGGGGTACATCGACCCGAAGGCCTCTGTAGCACGGATTGCCGGACAGTGTTCTGAAAAATGACCACCGGTACAGTTGGACCGGTACGAAGGGCTGCGGCTCTTTCCCGAGCCCTCCGGAGCCCGTTCAGTTTCATCTGGATCAAGGTGAGCTCACTTTCGGAATCGCTGCTCAGCGTTATAACACTTGGGGCCCTATTGGTGGGTGCAAGTGTGGCTGGGGCTGGTGCTGGTGCTGGGGCTGGGGCTGGGGCTGGGGCTGGGGCTGGTTCTGGGACTGGAGTTGGTTCACGTGCTGGTGGCACTGGATTAGGCGGGGGCAACGGATGTTTGCGAGGACGCCCCCTCGGTCTCCCGGAGGGTACACTTGATTTAGGCCTCTTTGGGGCAGTCGGAAGCGGTTTTTTTGCATAGTAAGCCCTTAGCATTGCTGTTTTTGGTCGGATACTCCGCTCAGAGGCGACACTTCCATTGGACTGTTTCGTTGATAGGATCGCCTCCACCTCAAGATCAGATCCATCGTTTTCAGTACAGGCGGCGTTGGCGGATTCCTTTGATAAAATTTTATTCTTCGGTGGCCTACCCCTTCTTTTCGGGGTCGCAATCATACCGCTTCGCACACCTTTCGCCCCCTTCTCATCGAGTTTTTTAACCGGCGTATTCATCACCTGTGGCTTCAACACTTTCCCAACATCTTTCGTTTTCGATTTGGATCGTCTTCCTGATTTTTCCGGTGACTCATCATTTTCATAATCGGAGGGCTGGAGTCTTCGCAAATAAATTCGGGGATCTCGTCTTTCTCTCTTCGCACTATTGCTAAAAATTTGAGCAATTTCCTCGTTCGGTTCGACTTGAGTTTTGCTCTGTCGCTGAAAAATTGTATGCATCACTTGGGAGCACCTCTCCTCAGCTGGAAGATCAATGCTTGGATTAATTTCGTCTGGACGAACATTTAGGGGATACTCGAGCCCATTTGCTGCCCTTTCTACATCCTCGTCAGCGTCACTTCGAAAACTGGTGTTTAATATTCCGGGAATTTGAATCGGGAACACATCGTAGTCATCCTGGAGGGCAGGCGGAATTGGAGAATTCGATTCCCGGCTCACATGATCTAGAAAATCTTCAGGAAATATTTCTTTTGATTTAGTTGGTGAGTCTTCTTCAGAGCAATTATTTTTCTCACCCTTATTTAGTTCGAACATTTCGGCTGTTGGACTGGTAAAGGAGGACTCCTCAGCTTCTAGATCTTCATTAATTTCTTGATGTGGCAGAGGCGACAAATATTTGCTTGTGGCCTCTGTAAATATGACTGCATCAGTTTCTAAAATGTGATCTCTTTGCTCTTTTGTAGTTTCTACAGTAATCGTTGAGGCGACTTCTGGAACGGTCTCTAAAATTCTGGCAACTTTATCAATTTCTGGCACTGCAATTATTTCGGTATTATTGGGTGAGGCAGTTTTTTCTGTTAATTCTTTATTTTCTTCCATGTCCAGCAGCATGTCGATTATCTCGTTATTTTCCTCATCCTGTGAAGTTACATCCATCGTCGAATCATCGACTAATCCTTCACGAATTTTTATTATATACTGCTCAATTTCCCTAGACGCTGAAATAGGCACCAATTCAGATGTATCGCCAGCCATTTCTTCAACAATTCTTTCCTGGGGGGCTGGAATTTTTCGGGCTTTCTCTAGGGTATGGGGGGCTGCTGTCCCAGCATTTTGAATTATCGTTGATCCCGACGATGTAATTTCTTCCGCCGCTGGAGCTGGACTGGGACCAGTAACATCCTGCTGGACATTGAGGTTTAAAAATTTAGAAACAGTCTCACTATTTATTGAATTTAAAGGGCTATGTGATTTTGTAGTTTTTACCCTTTTTACCTTTTCAGTTTTTTGGATTCTCTGGACCTTTGGATTTTTTGACGGTGACATCATTTTATCCTTCTTCGCCTCCTTCGAGACCTTTATCGGTTTTGGATCTTTAGGCTCCTTTCGATTCTTTTTCGGTTCCTTGGATTTAACTTCTGTTTGTGTCTTCAGCATTTTGCTGAAAAAACCTAATCGTGGAGTCGATATAAGCGTTTCATTGGCCGTATACAAACTGAAATTGTATTTTAAACTTTCCGGAGAAGACTCAGTCGATGAAGAGTCCTCAGGCAGGACACTTTCCTTTTGGTTCTGTTGAACAGAAGTCGGTAGAATAACACTGAGGGGAGGAGCAGTTGAAGAATGCCCTTCGAATTTCCGAAGTATACCAGAAAATGATTGAGCTGGCAAAAGCGTTAGTCCAACTGGATTAACTTTTATTTTAACCGGTGACGATTTTACCACTTTCGATTTAGTTGTTGACGCCTTACTGCTTGGAGTTAACGCGGGTATAACTTTACCTGATTCCGGTAATGTTTTCTTTGTTGCCGGATCCGCTTTTATAGCAGTAGACGATTTAACTTTAACTGATTTAACAGTTGTTGTTTTAGCTGCTGTTTTAGCAATTGCCGCTTTAGAAATTGTTGGCTTTGTTTGTGCTATTTTTACAACAGTTGTTACAGTGCCGAGTGGTGAGCAGGTGTAAATATTTTTACCAGAATTCGGCTGTACGCTTATCTGTGCGTTCGGTTTAATCACAGAGCTCAATTTCATCGGTGCAGGTACTGTCGTCTCGACGGGAAGATTACATCGTGCTATCGACGTCTGTATGCTTGTTATAGTCGAGGTGGGAATGTTGCGTTTAATACCAAAATTTGGATCATTATGGAACGTATTTAGCGGATTTAAAATTACATTCGTTTGGGAAAGTTGCAGGGCAGGCGGATGGGTAATCAATCGAGGTGGGAGTGCTGTTGGAGTGCTACTACCACTCGATGACGGAGATGATTGCTGCTGCTGCTGCTGTTGCTGTTGCTGTTGTTGCTGGACATGCTGTTGCATTTGTTGCTGCTGTTGCTGCTGTTGCCGCTGAAGCAACATTTTTTGGGTAATATTTTTAAGTATGGCTAATTTGACTAGAGTATTGTTGTCCTTAATTAAAACAGGCTGAACAAGGACTGGTTTATTTTGCGTCTGGTGTACGGTTGCTGTGGCTGACTGTTGCTGCGAACTGGCCACAATTTTCTGGATACTCCCTGTTGGTGTAATAATTTGGAGGTGTGGCGGCGGCGGTGGTGGCGGCTGCTGCTGCTGCTGTTGCACCGGTTGCATCTGCTGAACCACCTGTACCGGCTGCACTTCCTGACCTTGTTGCACCCGCTGGACTGGCTGCAGAAGAAAGTGTGTCTGTTCTGGTTGACCTTTTGAATTTGTTGAACGAGAAGGCAACGTCAACTGTAGCGGTGGCGGCATCGATGAACCAGACGGTTTTTTAATAATTTCCGAAATTTTAGTAATTTTCTGTAGAGGAACTGCTGCCGGTGGACCGGCTATTGCTGGCTTATCATTTTTATTCTTATCTTGCATTTGAGCGGCAAGGTAAGGGAGAAAGAAATTCCGATTAACTGGTGTGTGCTGGTTTAACATTGACAAAGATTGAGACAATTGTAATTGATGCTGTAACTGCTGAATGTACAGCGCACGACGAAGCAACTCCTCGTACTCTCGGGCTCTTTGTGCTGCCAACGGACAAACAGTTGCCGATGTTGTTACAGCAGCCGGCTGCAAAGTCTGTAAAGCCTGTGATGATGCCGCTGCACTCGTTGGCTTTGAACTCTTCTTAACCACTTTTTGCTCCTTTCGGTCCTTTGTCGATTTGGGCGGCTTCTCAATTTTCTCCTTACGTTCCTTCGATGATTTTTTCGATTTTTTTGATTTCTTTCGCTTTAACACTAATCTAGACAAATCGTCTGGATCCATGGAATATTTTTCGTATCCTTTTTCAATTCCGGGACATTCACTTTCCGGTAAATGCCTAAACATGTTATAATCTAAATGTAAATACTGCAATTTATCATTTGCTCCGGCTAAACTTTGTCGAACAATCGACAGTTTACAATCCTCTTTTAGCAATTTCTGACAATGTGAATCGAGCTCAGGCCATGGCAACATCCATGAAAGAATTTTAAGTCTTGGATTACTTAATAAAACGGACAAATCACTTCGGAGATGGGTTGGAATTTCGACAGTTTCAAGTGAATCAAAAATAGAACTTGGCGCTGCAAGAGCATCATAGCTGGGCGATTCAAAAATTTTACTACTTCCAGTGATTGAATGAAGAACATCAATTGAGGTACGATGCTCATGAGATTTTGATGGTCCCGGCATAAGGATAGGTGAATTATTTAAATTACCATTACCACTGTTAACATTTGGCATAGAATTGCTTAGTTTTGATGGCACAGGAGAAGATTTATCTGGGATAATTTCAACAATCGATGGTTTCGTTGATGTAACTGATGTTGGTATTATGATCTCATCTAAAGATCGAATTTTATCCGAAAATAGCATAGCTGTAGATTGGTTCGATACGGTTAAATTTGTTATTTGACCATCCCCTGGTAGTTGATTCGTTGATAAACATTCCATTTCTTTATCAATTGAATTTTCTCTACTACTACTTGAGGGTATAGCAGCTGATGTTGAGGGTTCTGGACTCGTTTTATTATTTTCATTCATATTGTTATGCTCCTCATTTTGTTTTATCATCGCAATATCCCTGACTAATTGATAATTTTCTTTGGTTGGATTTAAGGAGAACGCAGTCAATATACATTCCTGCGCTAGGGGTGTATGATTCTTGAGTAGATCCGCTAAATAAATATACCGGTAAGATAAGTCGACTTCGTGCTGTATCACAATGTGTTCGTCACAAGATTTTTCACTTTTAAGAAGTTCTAATTCATTCAATTCACCCGTTATAGCTCGCACGCATAGTTCCAGCAACAATTCACGGAAATCATCCTTGTCCTACATAGTTAATCAAAAAACAAAAAAAAAAACATCATTAATAGTGATTAATTAAAAAATGAAAATAAACTAACCATTTGCTTAATAACATCGCACGCAACATAAAGATGCTTTCTCGATATTGCCGTCAAATATAATTTCCTAGCATTATTACGAAATTCATCTACAGGAACGGTCTTGTGGATACACAGCCACTCTTTTAGTATATCACAATAGTATTTTTCATTTTTATCAGTTAATTCTTCGACCATTAATTTAGCAATTATAATATCCGATGCTAATCTAGCTACCCTCTTACGATACTTTCCAAGGCGGGAAATTTCAGCATTCGGATTAACATTGCGATGGATCAATTGTTGTGCGCTATCCAAGTCAAGTTGTTTAACCTAAATATTAAAAAATTACTTTCTATTAAATTTAAATAATTATTTTTCTTTTAATTACTTCATCAATTATATGAGATATATGTCCATATTTATGTAAATGACATAAATATACGTCAAGAAGAAATGCAAGCTGTTTTAGTGATGTTGATTTCTTTAATACATGCTCACTGTCAACGGATCTGTAAGCATTTAATGCTTTCGATGACCACACAAAGGCCATCTCATCACATTTTATTTCACATAATTTTTGTAGTCTCAATAAAATCATAAAGCCTCGTTCTTGCGTTAAATATTCCATATCTAGGGGAATTAAAATTTCATTTATAAAAAATTTTATAATAATTTTTTTTTAATTTTTACCTTCATCCGTAACCGTCCACGGATCACCACGTAAAACTTTTAAAAGATCTTCATTTCCCCATGGATTTTTAATATTTTTAAGTATATAATCGCATCTGTATCGGCTCATTGAGCCCAATTGTAATTGGGGTAGGATACTTTCAATTTTATGTTGAATTAAATCACGTTTCTCTTGATCAATGTTTACCCAATCACCGACCAAAATTAATTGGACTGTATATTTTAAGACCCAATGGAAGAGATTCTCACTTGCATCCGGTGTTGATTGCTGCAGAATTTGCGTGATGTATTTCCATGAATCCAGGAGACTATCAACACGGGACGAATACTCGTTTTGGAAATTGCACAAATAAACAAGAGTTTCCTTAAAAAAAAAAAAAACAAAATAAATAAAATAAAAAAATAAATAAAAACAAATTCCTATTAATTAAAAAAACTTTTTTGTTTGGTGTTACTTCAAATGTTTTCTAGATTATACAGAAAATCTTAAATTTATATGCACCTCATCTTTGGGTGTCATTCACGTAAAACCACCCCATCTACCACCACCCTCCCTTCACACACAAAGAAATAAAAAAGATAAGAACCAGAGGGTGGCGAAGATGTGACATTTAACCAAGGCATAATGGCTGAAATGAAAAAAATTCTAAGAAAATTTTTTTCCCTTTCGCCGCAAGCGAACAAAATGTTTTAACTAATTTTTATTTTTATTAACAAAATATTTCCGTACAAAAAAAAAACAAACAAACCTTGTACTTTTCAAGAAGTACCATCTTGTCTGGAACAGCGGCGACTTCTTCGACGACAGAAGATGTTCCCCCCACAGAAGAATCAGCCGCAGTAGGAGCAGCAGCTGAAGCAGCAGAATTTGTTGCAGAATGAGCATCTTGTTCATCACCACCCGGCGAATCCTCAGCTGTGTCGGCACCGTTTTCAACCACTTCCCTGGCCTTGTTCTCGGTCTCAGTCATGTTATTTATTTTTTTTTTTTTTTATATTTTCCTTATATTTAATTCCCTTCCACTAATTATCACTTTTAACGTGACCACCTACACGACAAATAAAAAATAATTTTTCTCTGAGACACCGAAATTTATTTTATTTTATTTTATTTCGATTTATTTATTTTTATTTTTTTTTTTTAAAAAAAACCCCCTTTCCCCCCCGAAAGGAATCACTTTAAGCTACGGCACCGCCATTTGTCGTCATAAACGCGTAACGCGGCGGTATACAGGCGAATTCTTACCATTTTCGATGGAATTCTATTTCTCTTCATAAAAAATGTTTTGTTTAGACACTTTGGCCACTCAGAAGCGCATATTTCTGTCTCTTTTACGTGTTGCACTAAACTAATTTTTTTTTTTTTTTTTATTTTCAATGTAGCAAAGAAGCCGCCAGAGATGGAATCACAAATTCTGGTGAATTTACCCAGCCCATAACCCTCCTGAACTGACAAATGCTTTTTTTTTTTTTGTTGTTGTTGTTGTTGTTTTTTTTTTTATATCCACTTGTAATCCCTTTAAATAGGGGGAATAAATCCATTAAATTCACACACGATTTATTTACACGCGAAAAGAAATCAAAAATTTTATTTCACAGAATCCAGGCAAAGAACATCAGCAGGAGAAACAATTAAAATAAAATAAAAACACAAACAAAAAACAACAAAACGTTCAGCGCCCCACAAATCGCGGGAGTCGTTTGAGTTTTGACAACACACGAACTGGACACACACTGGCCACAGAAGACTGTCCGATTAAAAAAAAAAATAAAAAGAATTTACAGCTGCGCGCTTAATGCACCACTCGTTTTCCAGGAATTGTCGAATTTACGGGGGGATTCTAAACTCGCAGTAGTTTGTCTCTCGAAATTTATTTATTACGGCTAATGCTAATTCTCCTGAAGTAAAATTCAATTCAATCACAAAATTGCACACGAATTACACCGCAAATTTTTATATTACCGGGCCGAAAAATTATCTCGGAGACTCTCTGATGATTACCACAGAAACGCCATTGTAATACTAGTTCCATACAATTTGCCCCTATTCGCCGACAGAGGTCGCATGACGAGTTTGTTTATTTAAAAAAAAAGAAAGAAAAGAAACAATTTCAAAAGGGGGAAGCGGGGCAAGAAGGGAAAAGCTTTTTTCGTTTAACAAAACCGCCATCTTAAAAACGTTCACTTTTGCGATAATTTGCAATTTGATCGACTTAAATGCGTTTTACAGAGTGCCTGAAAATGGGGAAATGGGAGATGAAATTACGATAAAATTTAAGAGAGAAGAAATGTTGAAAATGGGGAAAATTTGGTGGTTTCGTTTGCTTTGCAAATTTTCAAAATTCGATGATTTCTCCGAAATCTTTACGTTTCCTATTGAAAAAATATAATAAAAATTATTTACTTCCATTAATTAAGTCATTTCTAAAACTTTTCGATGCCTAAATGTCGATTTTTCTCAAGAAAACTCATTTTTTGTACTGCACAACGAAAAATTTCACCCCAACAGCCGCCACACTTGTGGAGCAAATTGCAATGGAACGAAGGAGATCCGTTTCACTTTTTTACATTTGGGGGGAACTTGTGAAATTTTACGAAATCACCACAAAAAAGTCCACCATGGTGGAAATTGAATGGAAATTTTTAATTTTTTAGATAAATTAACCATTTTTACGGCATCCTCTTGTTGTTAATGCCGTCAAATACTTTCCAATTAACGAGAAAAGCTTCCAAATTGCTGGCAATTGCGAGAAATGTCCACCGTCCCTAGGCCAATGCCAGCGATTTTAATTTTCGTAATTTCCATGTCCCAAGCGAAGAAAACTAGTTGAAAATGTTTTAATTACCGAAATAAGACGAATTCACTTTAATTGATCGACTTAAAACTGTTTAAATGAGCCGAAATCGGTTTTTTTTTTGTCTACTCACATCGGTCACTCTTGCCAAAATGTCCCCAAAAACTGGCCACCCATTCTAGGAAAAATAACGACTCAAGTCAGAAAAAAGGTAAAGTTTTAATTTTTAAACATTTCAATTAGTGAATATGAATCAAAAAGGCGATTTATCACAAATGCAGCTTTATTAAAATATGAAATAAATTTAACATAAAACATTTTACCCTATAAAAATAAAAATTAAGTCGATTACAAAAACTAATTACACTTCAGGTTGATTCAATTGGTGGTGGAACTACGCTGGACCTCTTCATCCTCCTTGGAATTTTCTCCAGTAGAACCGTTATGTTGCGGAACCATAAACGCGAACAAAGGAAATCGACGAAATTTTTATGAAATTCAACTTTATCAGGGTAATAAATGTACGAAAACAAACGAAAACACGTTAAAATCCACGTGAAATTGAACTGCTGCATTTTTAGTTAAAATACTGCGGGTAAACGCGTAAATAAATCCAATTTTTAGATTTACGGTGGGGCGGACCAGGAGCGCCAGTAATTCTCAGAAAATGAAGGCTCGGGAACCCGTTGAGAAGGCGCTGAGTCATCACTGAATATCTGGCGCGAGAATCTCCGCAAATTTAGTGGATCATTATCGCCCTCGGCCGAAAACTCATCATCGTCGACGATGTAGCGTTCGGGATTATCCAGCCGATAGCCGTTGTGCATGTAAGCGGCCAGGCGAACAATTCTTAGATCTTGGCGCTCCTCACGTCGTTGCTGTAGCTCCCAGCGAAGGAGTCGACGATGGATTGCTTTGATGAATTCCTGAAAAATGCCGGAGAACAATTTTTCGCTTTCGTACGCTGGATGGTAAAAATTAAAAATTTTATTTGCATTCACCTTAAACCACCAAAAGAAAAGGATCGTGTAAATTGCGATGTACAATGATCCCCTCCATCCGTATTCCTTGTGCGAAAAATCCTGGCAGAAGCAGTAATTAATTGTGAGATTTGCCCGGTTTGCGGCGAATTTAAAAAAATCACACAATTGCTGGCCGGTCGGCGGTTGCTGGAAAAGAATGGAATTTTAAACGCAAAATATGCAGTCAAATTTCGGGATAATTTCATTTGTGTATCGTCCGTTGGGTAAGTTCAATTAATTAATAAAAAAACTAACTTACCAAGTAAAGAATAGGCGCTAAAATTAGGAAAAACGCTACGATCACTTGAACGCCCCTCATGGTGGATGACTTTACAATTTTGTTTAACAGTTGAGCGTCAATTGTTTTTTGTCTTTCCCAAAGGACAGCCAATAGGAAGGATACACGACAGAAATTTTTGTTTCCCAAAGGACAGCCAATAGGAAGCCTGCTAAATGACAGAATTTTGAATTTTCCAGGAGCTCTTTGATTTCCCTTGTCGGGGTAGTTGTCGGAACTTTACCTTGTAATTTTTTTTAATTTAAAACAATTCGAAATAGGAAAAATAAATTTTATTTCATTCCAATTAAATTTTTTCTTTTAACGCGTTAAAAAATAAAATATTTTAATTTTTAACTTACATTTAAAGTGTGCATTTTTAGCGTATCATAATTGTTGATGTTTTTATCTTTCACAAACACGACAATTTGATCAAGGGCCACCCATCGGATTCGTCAATTTTTCCAGTTATCCGGAATATCCCCTGGACTGCTCTGGCCCCGATCAATTTTATTTGTGAGACATGATCCTCGGATTTAATGTGAAAAACGGCTGCCTCCTCATCGTCATCGTTTCCCACCGATTTAGTTGCTGTCGGGGACCGTTCAACATCGACGACCACCTGACTGGGGAGGAGTGTACCCTTTTTAACGAACAGCTGCTGCTGCACCGAATTGTCCTCGTGCCAAATGTAAATGTTGGCCGTTGTGCATGTGCACTTCATGTCCAGTCCAAGCTCCTGCTCCTCGGGATTCACGTAGAGCGCCTGTCGAGCACAACCAATCGCCACCACTTCATCGGGTGGGAACTGATTGTGGAGTTTCGCTGCCGGAAAATATCCACTAATTGTTGACTGCAACCGGGGAATTTTCATGGTGGCGCCAGCGAGAACAATCTCATCCACTTTTTTACTTTCAATACCCATTTTATCGAGAGCGGTCGTCATAATCGCAGTAAATTCATTTAATACCGGCTGAATGATACTCTCAAAGCGGGCCCGCGACATTTGTATGTTAAAATCGACCCCATCCATTAGGGAGTCAACGTAAAATTGGGTCGAGGGAAGCGTTGTTAGGATGTGCTTGCAATTGTCGGCAGCTGTTCGAATTTTTGCCATTGAACGACGACTCTCGTGGGGATCGAGACGGTATTTTTTGTAGAATTCTTTAGCTAAAAAAAAAAAAAAATTATTTACGATTTTAATACACTGTTAATATTTTTCTAGTTATTTTTCTCACCAATAAAATCAACTAAAACATCTGTAAACTGCTTGCCACCGATATAAAATGGTCCAGCCGAATCAAGGATGCTGTAAATTCCATCGCCAACATCGAAAAGTGTAAAACTTGTTAAAAGTCCTCCCGATTTAATGCATAGCACCCGTCTAGAATTTGTTGCCTCTTCAATTTCGGCAATTTCGTAAGCGAGTACTGCTGCTGTCGGCTCTGCAATTACTTGGGCCACATTAAATCCAGCCTCTTCGGCTGTTTTTGCTAAATTTTCCCAACTGCTCGCCGGATAATAGTGCGGAATGGCGAGCACAACGAGCGGATGATCTTCGGCGAGGTGACAATGTCTCGCTAATTCTGGCAAGTATATTTATTTTATTTTTTATTATTATTTAAATTAATTTCATAAATCCGAAAGCGGACGTACCAAAACTCCCTTTAAAAAATTCAACACAAACTTCGTGCGGCGAAAGATACTTGACCGAATCGTCTCCCGCCTGATGTAGCTCATATTTTAATTTTTCATTATCATACCGACATGGGATGTATTTTGTGGCATTCTCAATTTCGCCAGTTGTTAAATCATCCCGGAATAATTGAAAATTATTACAAACTGTTGCAGATGATTTTGAGGCCATCTTTTGTTTGGCAGTGAGACCAATTTCAATTTCATCACCATCATAGAGAAGATAAGCGGGCGATACCCGATCCCCATGCTTGTTTGCAATCACTTCTAATTTTTTATCCTCCTATAAAATGTAATTTCGTTTTTTTTTAATATTAAATTCAATTTATAAAAGAAAAAAAAAAAACCAGAAAATTGCATGCTACACACTTTTGAGGATGCAACGCAAAGGGTGCTATTCCCAATTTTAATTCCAAATCGAGGCCACATTTTTCCCCGGATTGTATTCTTAATTAAAGTGCGCAACTTTTCCGAATACCGTCGTGTAATTTAATAAAATTAAAATGCAGCAGCGTGCGTAGAAAATGTAACAAAAAAAAAATGAAATTATCAAAAATTATTTGACAGTTTAAATGGATACCTCGTGCCGATTTAACGAAAAGAAGAAAACCTTAACGAATGTGTCAAAAATTTTTGACATTTCTGTGATATGTGTCAATTATTTTCTGCTCGTTTATTTTGTGTTTTAATGTAAAACGAAAAATTAGCCGAGCGATAACGAAATGTAATTTAAAAAAAAAAATATATATAAAATAAAAAGCGATATAAACAAGGAAAGCTTTAAAACTGACAACTCACTGACCCCCCGCTTCCATTGTGAGGCTCTGTTTTGGTTTTTATTTTTCTTACACTTCTTTTGTAAATTAATCAGAAATGGATGTAAAAATAGATGTAACCGGGCAAATGGATGGCCCACAGCAGGATCCCAAGACCCCATTCGATTTTTCAAGGTGCATTGCTTTTTACCTTGCCCTTAAATCGTTTAAAATTGATAAACCAAAAAAAAAAAATTCTTGTTTCGATTTTTTTAGCATTTCGAACATTTCATCCCGGATCCCGAGCCTTCCGGAATTCTTTAGGCAACTCCGACAGAATCTTCGGCCCCTGAATGAGTTTGCCGCTGCACAAAATTTTAAGCCAGTCCCAAGTGTCCAGAGGCTATCGGGTCGTCTCGTACGAAATTTGAGCTACTTCCAGAGCAATTACTTGTGCGTTTTTCTCATTTTGATGGCCTACTGTCTGTAAGTTTGTTTTGTTTTGTTTCTTTTAAAAATTCAATTAAATCACCTTTTTATTAATTAAAAACTCTCTCGCTTTCCCGCAGGGTTACTTCCCCCCTTATTCTGGTTGTCCTTTGCGGTGTGTTCTATGCCTGCTACAAAGTGCATCAGGCCCAATCTCCGGTGACTATTTTTGGACGGAGACTTACAACATTTCAGCAGTGCCTTCTCGTTAATGCTGCAGCTGCCCCAATTTTATATTTGGCCGGAGCTGGTGCTGTCATCTTTTGGGTTATTGGTAATTAATATAAAAAAAAATAATAATTTGCCCAGTTTTCCTTTTTTGTATATTTTTTTTTTAAAATTAATTCCTCTATTTAGGCGCATCGTTTTTTGTTATTGGACTGCATGCGATTTTTTATAACATAGACGCAATCGTCACCGAAGAAACTGAGGGATTTTTAGCCGAAACGGTTTGATTTACATTAAACAAAATACAAAAAGAAAAAGAAAAAATTAATAATAATAAATAAAAATGCCTGGAATTATTTTTATTTAACCTGTTTTTGTTTTGTAGAGCTCCGAAAGAATTTTTAATTTTGAGTAAGAGTTTTATTTACAAAATTTTATTGAGGATTTGTATTTTTGTAAATTTGCTATTTATATCAAATAAATAATAAATAAATATATTTTTTATATATAATAATTAAAAAAAAAAAAAACCACAACTTACAAAAATAGCGAAAAAAACGCTCATTATGAAGTTTTACAATTTTTTTTTTTGTTCCATTTATTTTGATTTTCTCCAATGTTACACATATTTTTTTTCCGTTTTTTTTGTTTATTTTTTATTTTTTTTTGTTATTTTAATTACTATTTTTAATTTTTCAGATAAAATCTCACCTTCAATGGATTAAAAAAGAAAAAAAAAAAGAAAAAGTGGTGTCTTCACGCTTTGCTTACCACCCCCGCATGGGTTTTCTTTTCTTTTTTTTCTTTGACCTCTTTTTCATTTTTAAGGTTGCTACGTACACAGAAAAGTTAGTTTTACAAAATATTTTAAAAAAAAGAAAAAAAAAGAAAAAAAGAAAACATTAAAATCATCTTGTTTTTGTTTTGTCTGTTTGTTTTGCTGTGACTATTACAAAAATCCATTTATGTATTACGTTTTTTTTATTCTTTTGCAGTTTTTTTTTAATTTTTTCGTTTTTATATATTTTTTTTTTTTCACAATTTACACACAACTCAGTTTTGATAGATTTTTTTTTTAACAATTTGCTTAAAAATGGAAACCAATTTAACTAATTAAAAAAGTTTGCTAATTTCATTTAAGGGAGAAGTGTGTGTTTTTGAAGGAGTTTTAAAAAACACCGCTTTTTTTAATTTACAATCATAAAAAGTGCAAAAAAAAAAATAAATTATTATTATTTTTTTTTTTTTTATATAAATATTAGAGAAATGAGGTTCAGCTTATTTTTCTTTCTTTTCGCCAGCTGTTTGAATTCTGTTTCTGGACACTAAAATTTCATTTTTATTTAATCTTTTTTTCTTTTCTTTTTTTTCTTTTTTTTTTTTTTTAACTCCACTCTTTAGGCAGAACTTTCAGTTGTTGTGTTTTGAACGGGTTGACCAGCGTCCTAAAAATCGGAAAGGAATTAAAAAAAATTTATGGCAAAGCAAAAAAGAAGAAAAAAATAAACGAAACCAACCTGAATTTGTTGCTGCTGCTGTTGTTGTTGCTGCTGCTGCTGCTGTTGGTCCCCATCACTGCTGTTTAGGGCACCGCCAGCACCAGAATTTGTCTTTCGACGATTGCGCCGCATCTGAGGACGGGGTCCTGAAGATCTGGGTCCACCATTATTTCCACCATCCTGTGGCATTCCTGGAGGGGAGGATGGGGGTAATTATAATTTTTTTTTTTATTTTTAAAATTCTTAATAACCAAAAAATAAAATTGAAATAAATTAAAAATCCTTACCGTCTTGACTACGGGGACGACGTCCTCCTCCTCCTCCTCCTCCACCACCACCACCACGACCTCCCCGAAAATTTCTTCGAAAATATCGTCTTGCTGGTGCGCCACGAGTTCTTCCACCTCCCTGTCCGGGTGTTCCGCCCCCATTACGTCCGCCAAGATCATCAGTTGTTGAGTCAATAATTTGGTCACCGTCAGCATTTTGGCTGCGACGAGGACGTCTAGTACCACCGCCATAATAATTGAATCGTCCTCGACCACGAGGACGAAATCTTCTCTGTGGTCCTCCGCCACCGATGCCACCACTACCGCCACCGCCGCCGCTGCCACCACCACCACGTCCCTGCTGCTGGTGGTGATGATGATGGGATTGGCCTGAATTACCACCCTGACCATCACTCTGTCCCCCATCGCCATTATCACCGATCGAATCTAATCCAAGATTTCCATCAGATCGATTTCCACCACCACCACCACCACCACCACTGCCGCCAGTACTTCCACCGGTCCTTCGACGATTCCGTAACACAAACGGCCTATTGTAGAGTCCGCGACGTTTATCAGCAGCAAATTGACTCCCGCGTACCGGTTCACCAGCTGGTCCAGTCACATTGGCCGCCTCGTTACCCTTCTCACCGATTACAACGTCAAATTCGACAATTTCCCCATCGCCAACAGAACGTACCGCTTTTTTTGGATTATTTTTGGTGATTGCCGTCTGATGAACGAAAATATCCTCCTTGGTATCGTTCCGATTGATAAAACCGTAGCCGCTTTTAACGTTGAACCATTTTACGGTGCCCGTCACTTTGGTGGCTAAACAGTTTTTTTTTTTTTTTTTTTTTTTGGTGGAGGAAAATAAAAGAAAAAAATTTTATTTTTTTTTTTAATAAAAAGAATTTGCAATCTTTTTTCGGTTTTAATGTAAAACGGAAATTTAGGAGCTAAAAATAAAAACAAAATGGCGGCCCCCTATGCCTGTCCGGTGTGCACACACCGTCCTCTTCTTCTTCTTACTTTCCCTTTGCCTCCTTCAACCCTGGGGGGTGGCTCAGGAGCACCTTTTTAATTTTTCCTCTTTGCATTTAAGGGTTAAGAAAAAAAAAAATTCAAAATCTACTCACACACACACACACACACATGCACACACGCATTCGAATAGCCCGCGCTGGACGATGGAGGGTGCTCCGCTGGCCCCGTAAATTTAAGGGAGCCGCCATAGAGAATTTTTTTCTTTTTTTTTTTTTTATATAGCGAGCTTGTAAATTTCACTTACCGATGACTTGCTTGGCTGGCTGAGCGGCCGCGCTGCTATTCAACTGCTGCTGCTGCTGCTGGTGGTGGTGCTGCTGCAGTTGTTGTTGTTGTTGGGGCGGCGAATTTTGCGGCTGCTGGGGGGCGGCTGACGGCGGCGATTGCTGCTGCTGCTGCTGTTCAGATGATAAAACCTTTTCGGAGTCGGCCATCGCCAAAGGTGTTGAGTTGACTCACAATTTTTTTATTTACGAGTGATGCAAAGATGGTAAATCACTCTCCAAACCTTTCCTCGTTTTTTTTTTTCCGCAGATGTTGTTCGCTGTCCAGATCTTGCTCGATTGTCGCAACATGGCGACCGGACGCTTCGTTTCACCATTTCATTCGATAAGATGGCCGACATATGACCACACTTTAGTTTGGTTTGTGTCATCGATCGTGTGTCAAATTTTTGCCACCGAAAAATTTATGGTTTTTTTTTTTAGAGATAAGAGGGAGATTTTCTTTTTGAATCATTCACAATTTAATGCGTTTTTTTTTTTTTAATTGCATCGTTTAATTAGAAAAAAAACGTTTTATTTTTTACCCACAGATTTTTAAAATAGAAAAAAATTTTTTTGTATTTATTTCATCCCCAAACCTAACGACACCACACCGAACTGAACAGTGCCATCTGGACGGCAGGTTAGGGGGAATAAACAAAAACCTAATCAGAGCCACCTAGTTTCTTTTGAAGTAAGTAAACAACAACACTGACAGTAAAAAAATTCGTTTAATTGAAATGAGAAAAATTCAAAGTAAATTTTAAATTTTAATTTTAAATTGATACAAGCTCAGCCGTAGCTTAAGGTGTAGCCCATGTTTTCCATGAGGGTCTCCTTAATTGCGGGCTGTAAAGTTTTTTGCATGTAAGCGGTAAGAAGGCTACGAACTCCGACCGAAAAAATGTGTTCCAGGTAACGTTGGGTGGATTCACTGAAAATTTCTTCGGTATCCTCTAAATCGTAATTTTGATAATTTTCAACATTTTTTAAAGGTTTCCGGTGATGATTGAACGTACCGAAAATATGTGAAAATGTTCTACCATTTTCTGGTACCGAATTAACGATGTTATCCATAAAATTAACAACATCTTCCCCATCGGAAAGGTTTGTTTTATCATAAAAATGTCGACGTTTTTCGGTATTTGTAATTTTTGAATTATATCGAAATTTTATTTCAGTATTTTTCCTACATCCATGTGCGAAAACTGATAAAAAACCAGGCTGAGAAAAATGTGAATCAGTTCGAACTGATGCAGTACCACTTCGCCGGGCCTCCTCATTTGTTGTTAGGGGTACGGTGTGAAATTCAATTCCAGCATAACGAAGTCGCAATATCATGCTACAGGCGGTACCAGTTGGTCGTACAAAAATCCGTCCACTTATTGTTAAATCAGGAAAAACTAGACGTGTATCTAGTGTACGATTAGCGTTGCTAAAGTGGCACCTGTCGACATGTACCCATCGAAAATTTTGTGGTAATCTTACCCGTAATTCGGCAACTTCAACATTTGTAACCGGTAATGATTTCTCGTTGAACAGATCAAGTTTTTCACTCAACTGATGAACACCGGTTGTAGTTGTTGGCTCATCATTTTCACCACCATAAATTGAATGATAAACGGAATAGGGGGAAAGTTCCAAATAACTTTTGCCACCCGAATTTGTTTGAGTCCGTCGAACGATATGCTCTAGGGCGGTCTCCAAACGATTCGAACAGTAATACGATTCTGGTGGGCTTCTTGATACAATTCCTGGATTATTTGTATTTTTTATTTATTTGGTAATTTTGAAAAATTATTGTGGTTTTTTTATTTTTAAATTAAACTCATTTCTTACCAGGTAAAATAGTTCCAATTATTACAACGTAAATTCCAGTTAAACATCCACAAAACGATCGAGTCCCTGTTGAGTCCATTTAATCAATAGATTTTCTATTTTGAAAAATAAAATCAACGACGACACACTGCCACAACAAAGTGCTCTTGATGAATGACGACAAAAATATAAAAATCGTTTCTTCTTCTCAACGGAGGTAGTTTTCACGTAAAAGGTGAATCTTCATCGTGTTCGTGTTCTGGAACTATAAACTTAAAATAAAAAACCAAAAAAAAAACAAAAGAAGAGAAGTAACTTTCACGTAATTTCGATGTGCCTTCAGTGAGACTCTTATAAAATTATTTTTTTTGTTTGTTCGTTTGTTGTTATTCTTTTTACCGCTTTAATTATTTTACCGCCTGAGTGATTTTTCATTTCACTTCTCACGCACAATGTATGACTCAATTTAAAATTCCGCTAATTATCCGCGACAGGTGTAATTTTTAAGGAGGTAAGGTAAAACAATGAAAAATTAAAAACGTTCTCAAGATTTCTTTTTTTTTTTATCATTTTTACAGTCTCTTCTTTATACAAAAACGAGGTCAAGTTTACGTGCGGTCTATGAACTTTTTTTGTCTTCTCTGTGTAATAAAGAGAAAGTTAGCAGAAAGAAGAGAATAAAATCATTTTATACATGAGAAAATAATTTTGTTTAATTTAAGCTTTAACTGCCGGACTGTATTCAAGACAGAGCCGATCAAATTCCTCCTCCTTTTTGGACAACTCTGTTACAAACGGTCCATTCGGATAAAATTGTCGAAGCTGTTCAATGTACCTGTTTATGATATCTGGACTCTTTCCGGTGAGATGAGATAAAACAGTTAAATTAACCAGAGTATCATAATCGTTATGTTTTTTAGTTAGGGATTCCTTAAGAGCAACCTCAGCGTCCTCATATCGTTCCTGACCGATGTGACAAACAGCCTGACCGTTTAGAAGGAGCGGTGTCGATGAATATTTCTCGCAAAACTCTTGAAAAATGTGAAACGCATCCTGGAGTTGTTCCCCACCAGTTGCAATATTTACCCATGCCTGGGCCAGCTGAGTGATTGTTGCATCATCACTTTTCTCCTGCATTTTAGCAACAATTTGCCTGGCTAAATCGATTCGATTCATTTTAATGAGGCAGTGAATTGTTACAGCCATCAATTCTAAATCGTCTGAATCGTGAATGATCCTTAAAAACAAAACAGAACAACATTTTTTAAAATGTGAAAATGTATAAAACTAATAAAAATTGAATTTACTTTAAAACATTTTCGTAGAGTCCCTCATTGCAGAAAACAATTGAAGCAGCCATCTGCCAAATGTTCGTTTCACCGACATCCTGCTGGAGTTTATCAGTAAAAAGTTGAATAACATCATCTCGCTTTTCGGGAATTTTAAAATAATCGTACAAATGACGGAATGCAATTAGCGGTGTTGTATTCGTTTCCTTAATCTCACTTGGTATTAAACGGACCGAATCTATTGCTAAATAGGCGTAATAAATGTAAGCGACAAGTTCTGGGGATCCATTGCTCTGTTCGGGGAGAATTGTGTTAATGCAATTCATAAAATTTCCGATATAAAAGAAATTCTTTGCGTCAAAAATGATCGCATTTTGTTCATCGGTATCGCCTCCAACTTTATTCATATTTTATTTAATTAATTTATAAATAAACTTCTCGGTAAATTAAGTGAAAACAGAAAAAATGTGACGTGTCCCACAAAAACCTTTTGATTTTGACAAATTTCAACAATTTTGACAGGTGTGGCCGAACTATTTTCCAATTCCTAAACCAATTACGTATTTTAGACACAAACCATTTTATTAAAATAAGAAAGAAGAAGAAGAACATTTTCAATTAACACCTGATGACGTTTTGCGCAGAAAACTCTCATTTCACCTACTGTCAAAAGTAGGCGTGTTTTGTTTTGGAGCGTTTTAAAAGTTTTTTCAGTTCTCTTCAGTTTTATTTCGAGTTTTCAAAATAAAAGAAAAATGCCCCCTAAACCTAGAAACGGTGTAAAGTGTTAAATTTGATTTTATTCTATTTTCATTTACGAAGGAATGATAAAAATCGGAGCTGGCGTTTAGAATTAGGCAAAAATTTTAAAAAAACTTACCCAACAATTTCTGGCCACACCTTTCTCAGGTAAATAGACAACAATAAAAAAAAACACAAAGTTACAGGTGCAACAGGATGTCGTGTAGGGTGTCCAATTTGTTGTAATTTTAAATTTTATAATTGTTGAGGGTTGTGGGTTGGGTTCAGGTTTGCTTCTCTTCCTCCACTCCCCACCAAAGCATAGCTGGTTTTTGGGTGACTAAGACCCAAGTCTCGTTTCACGGTAATTTCGTCTAATTAAGCGGGAGTCTCCATCGAGTTGCGTTCTAAACGAGTCAAACGGGTCAAAAGAGTCATTTAATTAATGGAAATATAATTGAAATAAAATTTACAGGGCGATGTCTCGGAGGGTTGGTCTCGTCCAGTTCCTGTTCCTGCTCGCCTGCAGCGGGCAACAGTATCAGCCCCAATATACGACTTTTGGACAGCAGCAACAGCAGCAGCAACAGCAGCAACAGCAACAACAGCAACAGCAGCAACAGCAGTCCCAGCAGCAGTCTCAGCAGAGTCCGTACGGGCCCCAAATATTCCAGCAGTCTCAGTCTCAGTCTCAGCTAGATCAGATCCGAGGCCAGCAACAGGATCAAATCCGGAATACCCAATTCAATCAGCAGTCCCAATTTAATCGGGATAATCAATTTAATGTCCCGGAAAAAAATTTCTACGATCAAACGAGCACCGTGGGCCTCCGAAAGAATTACGCGTATTCAATTTATGGGAACGCCCTAGACGGAATAAGTGAGAGCAATTTTTGTCCCGAATATTGGCTGGCTCACAATCAAATTTGCTATCGTTTTATTCGATCACCGAAACGGAATTTATTTGATGCGAAAAAAATTTGCCGAGCATATCGTTCCGATCTTGTGAACATCGATACCATCGATAAGCATTCGTTTATTCTTAAAGAGTTGATTTTACAAAATCAAAAACAGAATCGATATTTTATTTCGGCCCGACAAACCTCACCGGGGAACTGGATAAACGACGACAATACTCAGCTAGTAAGTTTGGAGGACTCGTTCTCGTACGATGAGGAGCATCAGATTGAAAACGATGATTTGCACGATAATCGATTTTTAGTTGATCGAAATCAATTAAATGCAGCCGCTGGCTTTGAGCCAGGTGGGAGGAGGTATAATTTAAATTTTGGTTCACGCGGACTTGGAGGGAATGATAGTCGCCTGGATTATGGACGGGATCGGTTAGTTTATGGATTTTCAAAATCAAAAGACAAATGGATGTTTATGCCGACATGGGATTTTCAGAGAAATCTTTTCATTTGTGAATCCCGTGAGTTATTTAATCCGGAAAATATAAACATTTTAGCGGATGAACGTCGTCCATTCGATTATGGGCTTGAAGTGAGAGATTTTGAAAAGATACCGCGTGGACCGTTTTTTGTGAAACAGCCAAAAGAGGTTACCTTTGATACAACAAAGAGAAAACTTATAAATGATGTTACCCTTAGCTGTTTGGCGGGCGGGTATCCAACACCGACGTATACCTGGTTTAAGGAGGAATACGTAAACGATGATATCCGATATAAAAATATCGATCCGCTTACCGATGATCATTTTACTCTAAGCGGTGGAAATTTAATAATTCATGATCCCCAGCAGATAAATGATCAGGGGATTTATCATTGTGTTGCAACAAATCGATTTGGTCGAATTAGATCGGAGAAAGCTGCTCTAAATTTTGGTTATATTATGGAATTTAATTTGAAACGATCCCCCGAAACAGGTGATATGAATTGGGGTAAATCACTATTCTGTGATCCGCCCCAACATTATCCAGCTGTTAAATATTACTGGTCTAGAGATTTCTTTCCGAATTTCGTACAGGAGGATCAGAGGGTGTTTGTAAGCAATGATGGAACTTTGTATTTTTCATCAATTGAAACAGTCGATCGGGCAAATTATTCGTGTACTGTACAAAGTCTTGTAAGTGATACTGGACGAAATGGTCCATTCTTTCCGTTACGTGTACATCCGAACAGTGATTATCAAGCTTTAATTTTTGCTAATACATTCCCAAAAGTTTTCCCAGAAGCCCCTGTTGCTGGGGATGAGATTCGTTTAGAATGTGTTGCTTTTGGTTATCCAATTCCTTCATATAATTGGACACGAAAGGGTGCACCGCTTCCTCGACACGCGTATCAGGTGAATTATAATCGAGTATTAATTATACCGAATGCAACAATTAACGATAGCGGAGAATACGCTTGCACAATTGAGAATAGTCGAAAATCACAAGAGAAATCAATTTTAATTAATATTCAAATGAAGCCTAATTTTACAATACCTCTACGGGATAAAATTAAAGATTTTAACAGTGAGGTAAGCTTCACATGTGAAGCGTTTGCAATACCAGACGTTAATTATACGTGGTATAAAAATGCTGAAAAATTGGATATTGATCGTGTCGATCGGGATAAATACACAATTCAGGATAATGTTCTTACAATAAAATATTTAGATCCAGAAAAGGATGATGGAATGTATCAGTGTATGGCTGAGAATCAATTGAAGGCTGTCTACAGTTCAGCACAGCTTAGGGTGCTCTCGATGAAACCGTCATTTAAGAAGAGACCACTTGAATCGGAAATTTATGCAATTTATAATGGGAACACAACAATCGTCTGTGATCCAGAGGCAGCACCACGACCAAAATTCCAATGGAAAAAAGATGGTAATGTTATTGGTCCTGGTGGTCATCGACGTATCCTTCCTACAGGAACTTTAGTTATATCGCCAACATCAAGGGATGATGAGGGAATTTATACGTGCGTTGCAACAAACACTGGCGGTTCGGATGAGTCAAGGGCACGTCTCATTGTCCTTCGTAAGTCGTTTTATACCCTAAAATAAAAATAAATAATAATTAGATTTTATTCAATTAATTAATTTATAGAGGAGCTGAGATTTACACAAACCCTTCCGCCACGAATAACGACACAAATTGATCAATACGTCTACCTTCAGTGTGATGTTGCTTACGATGAAATTTTGGATGTTGCATTCATTTGGTCTCACAACGGACAAATTCTCCGGGATGATATGGAAACTAGGGACAGAAGGATAGTAAGAATTAAATTAATTAAAGCATTTAAATTAAATAATTAAATAAAATTTACATTTAGATTGTTAATTACAATTCGTTATCAATTCAAAATATAACTCTTCTCGATGCTGGCGAATACGAGTGCATTGTTAAATCAGCTGTTAATCGAATTTCAACAAAAACAATGATCTATGTCGAGGGTCCTCCTGGTGCTCCGGGTGGAGTCACAGTTATCGATATTGGAAAAATTAATGCGATTATAGAATGGGTTGATGGTACAGACAACGGACGTCCTGTCCTCTATTACAATGTTCTCGGGAGAACGAATTGGAACAAGACATGGATTAATGTTTCCACTGAGGTGCAGGCACGTGATGTTGATCGATACACTGGCCGAAAACAGGCTGAAATTGTAAATTTAACGCCCTGGTCACAGTATGAGTTTAGTGTTTGTGCTGTTAACGATTTAGGAATAGGACCACCATCGGCACCCTCTCCACTCCATGGAACAATTGAGGATAGACCGTATATAGCACCGAAGAATGTTGGTGGCGGTGGCGGGAAAATAGGGGATTTAACAATAACTTGGAATCCTCTCCTGCCAGAGGAGCAAAACAGTCACGGTATACACTACAAAGTGTTTTGGCGACTTCACGGTAAAAAGGAGTGGGCTTCAGAGATACTCCGGAAGCAGGGCAATGTCGGGATGGCTGTTGTTAACATCCCATTCGACAATTATTACACCCAATACGATGTTAAAGTTCAGGCCATTAACAGTGTCGGTCCTGGACCAGAAAGTGAAATTGTAACAATTTATTCAGCGGAGGATATGCCACAGGTGGCCCCACAACAGCCCGTTGCAAGGGGTTACAATTCAACAGCACTAAACGTTACATGGAAACCTATCGAAGAGACAAGAGAAAAAGTCCGGGGCAAATTAATAGGGCACAGGGTAAGGGACTATTTTATTTAATTCACCCTTACATTTTTTATTAATCGCTTCAATTAAATCAGTTAAAATACTGGCGAGCAGACCATTCCGAGGAGGATGCCACATACCTCTTGTCTCGGACAACCCGACCCTGGGCACTTATTGTGGGACTACAGCCGGACACTTATTACCTTGTAAAAGTTATGGCCTATAATGCGGCCGGTGAGGGTCCTGAAAGTGAACGATACTACGGTAGGGCTTTTAAATATTTTACTAGTAATTGATAAATAATTTGAATTTTTTCCTGGAACGGTAGAGCGAACATATCGAAAAGCACCTCAGAAGCCGCCCTCATCAGTTCAAGTTTATGGCATTAATCCTTCGACTGTTCGGGTCGTTTGGCGGTACGTTTCACCGTCACAGGAGGAAGAACCGATTATGGGATACAAGGTAATTGGGGAAATGTAGCGGATGAGACTGGGAATGTTTCTAAAAATTTTTTATTCGAATCAGGTGCGTGTCTGGGAAACGGACCAGGATATGTCGACGGCAAATGATACGATAATTTCAATTGGTGAACGGCTTGAGGCATACATTTATAATTTAACGCCTGGAAAAAGCTACAAGATGCGGGTGCTTGCGTTCAGCAATGGCGGGGATGGACGAATGTCGAGCCCAACAATTCGATTTCAGATGGGTAAGGCGTCTAAGCGGGACGCTTTTAAGTGAAAAAAACATTTTTTTTTTCTACACATTAAAAACGAGCAGTACTAACAAAAAAATTATAATCTTTATTTTTTACATTCAATTTAGGAAATACGCATGCTCCGAACACAGCTAGAAAATCAAGTCTTGAGCAGTCTCTCGTAGCTGGGATCGTTTTGCTTGCTTTAACATGGAATGTGGCTAATTTTTAGCATCATAACATCAAAACATCACCAGCATTTTTGGAATATATTTTTCGTAGTTTTAGTTTATTTAGTTTGAAAAATTATAAACGGATTTATTCCGCACACCCGTCCATGAAAATATCATTCCAGTCTTATTTTTATTTTATTTACACAATTTAACGGCATGTGCACACTTATTGTAATTAATAAAAATTAAAATTTGCTCGAAGGAAAATTAAGAAAACACAAAAGTGAGTAATACGCAACAAGTGACCTTGTTAAAATAAACAGAAAACAATATAAAAAAAAAACAAACAAATTTTTGTAATTAGCGTAAGTTACAATAAAATGAATCTCATTCCAATTGCCTGAAATAAATATAAAAATTTTATAAAAACAAGAGCACAATTAAATTAGGGAATTAGTCGACTGTTAAAAGTGTCGCGGAACCTTATCAGTACCAGAAAATTCGTCCAATTACATTTTTAAAAAGAAAATGCAACATCTGTAGCAGAACCAAAAGGTAAACATCGAAGTGACAGTTTTAATCATCTCCCCCATCCAAATACCATCGTAGGCTAAGGTTATTTTTAGTAACTCATTATTTTTGTCCTTAGTTTTGTAACTAAAAGAAGTTGAAATATATTTTTTACAAGAATATTAAGCCCTTTTAAATTTTATTTCTAATTTAGGTAAAATGCTAAACTAAAATAAAAGCAAATAAGCGACTTTTCATTGCGTCCGCAGCCGTCTCTGGTGCTTGAAGAATGACCCACAAAAGGAAAACACTTCGCCCCCTTAAATTACCGCAGTTAAAATTTAAAAACAGGCCATTTTATGACTAAAAAAATTCATTTCCTGCGTAACGCAATTTTCATTTGATTTAAAAAACATTTTATACGACCCGGAAACTGATTTTTAAAAAAGTTTTCCAAATATGTTCACATCTTTTCGAAAAAACAAATTCCAGGGAGTAACATCCGCGGAAATGACGTTTTGCTAGAGAGAGAACTGCCATTCTCAAGAGAACGGAGCTTGTCTCTCTCGCTTGCAGCTTTTCATCGATGGCGGCCACCATTTTGAAAAAAATGTTCGCGAAATTTCCAATGTCCGCCATTTTGGGAATAAGAAAAATTCGCGAAAAATGTGATTTTTTTTCCATTCTCCATGGTTTTCACACGCAAAAAATGCTGGTAAATTAATTGAAAGCACTTTTTTAACTGTTTTACATGTTCTTTACCGGAACACTTCCGAGGGGGAATATTTCTCTTAATTCACAACTCTCCGGGCTAATTTTACAATTAAACGACACTAAAACGCATCGGCTACCTATCGAAACAGCTTTTAGAAGTTACCCGGCCGGATTTAAAGAAGATTTTCCGGTTTTATTCCTTCCACAAGTCCGGAGCTCGCCCAAAACGGTTAAATGGTACGCCGCAAACTGATGATTTCGCCGCGTCGCCTCTTGAAATTTTCAAATTCGCCGGATGTGACGCTCTCTATGCAGCGAGGAGCTTTTACAAAATTCCCCTTCTAACGGCGTTTAACGGCGAAGCGAGCTCAGTTCCGGTTTTGCAGCTCAACGGTTCGGACGTGTTTTTGAACGAAGGTGGAAAGGTAAAACAATTCAAATATATGAAAAATCGCATCGGGGCTGCTTTATTAACTTGAATTGTTAAGTTAAAGCGATATAAAAATTATTTCCTTACCCGGAAATATTGAAAATAGCGTCACCGACGAAATTGTCGGGATCGGGAGGTTTACTTTTCGCTTAAAATATCCCAACATATTCGAAAAGTCGTTTAAAAGTGCTTAAATTGAAAATTTCCTTGATAAAATGGGATAAAAATGAAATCCTTCTTGAATTTTCTTGTTTCTTTCAAGATGGCGGCGATCAGAAAGTTCCAGAAGAATTTCCTTTGCGGAAATCAAAAATATGGCGGACCTCAACGAAAAGCTTTTAAACTTTGGGCTTTGAGCTTTTTAAAAAAGTCTCCTTCGAAAAGTAGGAAGGGGAAAAGATTTCAACGTAGGCACAAAATTTTCGCCACACAGTTGTCACTCCTGGGAAAGTTCTTCCAAAAGCTTTTTGGCACGAACGAACACACCCAAAAAAATTTCATTGCGCTGCGATTGTTTCTCTCATGTATCGACACGTCACTGCTGTAATTCCTTTGAGTGTATGCGAAATATTTTCATGCGCGATTGTTGGCTCTTGTGCGATTAGGAAAACAAAAAAAAAAAATAAAAAAAAAAAATAAAAAGAAACATCTGAGTCGAGTTGTGTCGAGGATTTCAAGATGAAGTGTTTTCCTCGTTTCCCTGTGATTTTCTTAGCTTTGTGAAAAATCGTCGGTGAAATTAATGTTTAATTAAATTGAAACGGTAATTTAGCCGCGATTTAGCGGTGTTGCTGTGTGTTTTTCTTTTCGGCCGATACCACAGGCTTTGTCCGGGAATAAAGAAAAAGCGAGAAAAATAATCAAGAAGGGAAATTTTGTGCCCAGTTGCGGGGACAGCAGGTTCCGTTCGTTTTATTACATTTTATAAATACAGCTTTATTTCTACCGTGTTGTTGTTTTTTTTTGTTTTTTTTTGTTTTGGGTTCACTCCGTACACCTCTGGGGTGGGCTTTAATTGCGTGCAAAGGGCAAAAGAATGACAATAAAGCCCGTCGTCAGCCAGAAGTCCGCCGAAAAGAAGGAGGCCCACAGCCACCAGGAGTCACAGACCCAAAATCTGGTTGTTTCGAGCGTTCGAAACAATCATCGCAATGTGGTTTTGAACAATAAGTCCAGCGTTGAAGGTCAGGTGGGTAGTCAATTGGGTGAGATTCATTCGTCAACCCCCACTCCCACTATGCAGGGGTTGGAAAAAAAGAGAGAATTGTTTGATGGGTTTGAGGGTGGACGATTTTATTTTCTATTTATCCCACTATCTGAAAATGAACATGGAAAAATTTTCTTTTCTCTTTTTTTTTTATGTGTTTTGTGTGGTAGAGCCCCCAACGACGTGGAGATGTCTTCGAAGATATTTCACGTCATCGGAGGAGTCCTCACAAGAGGTACGTGTCGAAATAATTCGTTAGCCTGTTAATTAATTTTATAAATTTTATTTTATTTAACTCTTAGCGGGAATCGCTCAAAACGTGATCATCACAAGCGGGAGCAGAGGGAACGGGAGAAGGTCTGTTCAAGTCCACAGTACGCGGTCTTATCGAGCTGTAGCAGCCCACATGCAACAGCTGCATCGTCTGGGAAGTCTCCAAAGCATGTCTCAATTTCGACAGGATCAACGTCAGGGGGTCAAGGTACCGCAAATCATATGGCAGTCATCGAAGAAACATTTTCAGGATATAACAGCGGTGATGAGCATTTAATGCCAAAAGAGAATCTTGTTACGCCGGATGAATGGAAAAATCGTGATGAGGCGTTCGTTAAGGCGATGTCTGAGCGCGGGTTTATAATTAAAGATATTGTCGAAGATGGAGCCTGCTTATTCCGTGCCATATCCCTCCAAATATATGGCGATCAAGAAATGCACGAAGTTATTAGACAGCAAACAATGGATTATATTGTGAGATTAAATTTTAATACTTTCTCATATTTAAATTAATTATTTTGAATTTTTTTTTTTTTTTTTCGCAGTACCAAAATCGAGAATACTTTGCGCATTTCGTGACAGAGGACATAAATACGTATGTAAAACGTAAACGTAACAAGGACTCCCATGGTAATCACATCGAAATACAGGCAATGTCTGAAATATACAACAGACCGGTTGAGCTCTACTGCTATAAAACAAGTAGGAATAAATTTTGAAAATTATCGAACTAAACTTTTAAAATGTTGTTTTTCTCCCACAGCACCAACGAATATTTTTAATTCTGAACAGATTAATAACGGTTACGATCCCTTGCGTTTATCCTATCAAAGGGGATCTCATTATAATGCCATTTTGGACCCATACAATGCATCTGTCGGTGTCGGCTTAGGTTTAGCTGGCTATAAGCCTGAATCACAAACACGAGAAGCAATTCGCTTAAGTGAACAATTAGAAATTGAGCAGGTAAATTATATATATAAATTAATTTAATTATATAACATAATTATTATTTTAGACAATGTTCGAAGACAAGCTTAAAACAACCGATTGGGAGGCAACAAATGAAGCAATCGAAGAACAAATTGCCCGGGAATCATATTTACAATGGTGCAGAGAGAATATGCAAAATGTTCAACAGAAGGCGTCTTCAACGAATGGTACAACGAGTTCAACAGTTACATCAGCTGAAGCACAATCAGTAAATAGTTCATGTTCAACATCATACAGTGATCCATCGTTGAGCCCAAAAGATCATCAAATTCAACAGTTCCTTAAGGAAAATGATAGCGATTGCAAAAAACAGCAACTCCTTGATAAATCAACTGCAGTATCGGTTTGTGCACAAAAAAAAATGGTCCCAGATCCAAGTGTTGGGGATTATTGTGATAGCGATGATACCGACATGAGCAGCTCAAGTTCTGTTGAATATCAATACGGGGGAATTGATAAAAAATTTCGCCACAAAAGTAGAGCGAAGATACCCCATGGCAGGTTGCAGAGGAGGCTTAAGCGACGACATAAAGATGATGAGGGAAAAAGGTAAATTAATTATGATTGTACTTATTTTGTTTTATTTATTTATTTATTTATTTTCTTACTTACAGTGATTGCGTTAAGGAATCCAATCCAAGCCATTTCTCACCCAAACGTTCTAAACAGAACGATCGACTTGATATAGTTCCGGAACAATCAAAAACATCTAAAATTTTACCTACACACGATGGCTATCTTTTTGAGACAACTAATTATTTACCAGGAACATCAAAGCAAGCTGATGAAAGCATACCTGTGTCTCAATTTTATCAATCGTTACTGGAATCGTCTTACACCGATGATGGTAAAATATATTTAATAATTTTCGTTTTTTTTTTCAATGTAAATGTAACAAAAAAAGACAATTACACAGGTTTGGGACAACTTTCCGAAAACGAAATGGTACAAAAGGCCATCCAAATGTCACGGATGGATTTTATTGAGGAGCAACGTCGCAAATATGGTGCAACTAATTTTATGGCTAAGGATGCTGGAGATGAGGATTCCGATACCTCGTTTGTGTAATTTATTTATTAATTTTTTTTGTTTTTGTTGTTTTTTTTTTTTTTTAAATCCTCCCACACTCGATAACCACAAGAACAAAAGGACAAAAGAAAAAAAAAACAAAATACACAAAAAAAAAACGGAAGGATAGAAAATCAGGGCGTAAAAAACTCTGATGACATAGTTTTTTTTTTTTTTATTTTATAGAAATAAGTATTAGAAAACGCCAGCAAAAAAAGAAAAACAAAATTTAGAACGTAAGTTAATTTTTTTGTTTTTGCTTTCGGATTCATGAAATTGATTTTGAGCCGGCGTAATTCCGTATTAAGGAAAAAAAAAGAAAACTTTTAAGTTATATATGCAGTTATATAACAAAAAACAAAAGAAATCCGATGAAATTGTTGTAATTTGGGTGTATGCACGAATTGAAAAAAAAAAGAAAAAGAAAAAAATCCCAGCTCATAAAATCATTGTTTCCCCCCCCCCATCCTCTTTCCCCCCGCAGTGGGGCTCTGAATGTCTTCAACTAACTGACCCCGCACAGAATAACTGTTTCACCTGTATATTTCTATAAAAAAAATATAAATAAATAAATAAAAAAAATACAAAAATGTAGCGGGGGTGTGTTGTTAGCAAAAAATTCCAACTCCCTCCTTTTTGATCCATTCAAAAAAAAAAAAAAAAATAAAAAATTGTTTACAACTCAAAATTTTGTGTGCGCGCGTCATTTAAGAGAAATTAAATAAAAAAATGATGAGAAAAGAAAAACAAGAAACATTTGTACTAAAAATTAACGATTATCTTGCAACGCAAATTTATATATTCTGGGAAAGTAATTCTAAATAAATGTTATCATCATTTCACAGCCAAAAAACAAAAAAACAAGAAAATTAAGCTCTTAATTCACCTGCAAATTTCCTTTTCACCTGTTTGAATGAAATTTCCTGGAATACACCTGGGCGATACAGAAGACTTTTGCCAACTTTTTATCTTGTGCACAAACCGAAAGTGTTACAGTGTTAAAAAGCTACTCACCGAAAACCCAGTAGTGATCAGCGCCATCTTCAGGCTTATGAGAATTGAATCAAATCCAAGGAGAAGGCAATTCAATCAGTAAGACTTTCATTTTTTTTACATTTTAAATTTAAAATAAAACAAATAATACTGCGGAGACGGAGAAGGAAAATAACATAGAATTCTTCATATATATATATATTTTTTTTATTTTATTTTCTTTTTCCATTTTTATGAAGACATAATCCTAATTTAGTGTAATGAAAACATGCAGACAATGATCGGAAAAAAGATTTTCAGCTGCTTTTTAAACACCCTGCGCTAGAACTTAAAATATTTAAAATAAAAAATTGTTTAAGAGAAGGAAAAAATCATAAAAGAATTAAAAGCGTGGCCCGTGATCTCGTTGGCTGTTAGGGCAGCAATTCTTTCGGTGCGGGGGAGATAGAGTGAGAGGTGTTTTAATAATACAAAAAAAAAAAAAAAAAAATTATAATAATTTTGTACACATTTTCGGCTGCAGGCGTTCTCTCCTCGTTACATTCCATCAATTTCCTCCTTTTAATTGCGCATTTCTCTCATATCTCTCAGAAAAAGGAGTTTATTTAATTGAGTTTTGTTTTTTTCTTTATTATCATTTTTTTCTTTTATATCTATACAGTAAGAATATTCTTAATACGCCATAAAATCCATTACTATTTAAATATTTCTTTTACTTTATTTTAATTTTCCTCTTATCCTGTTTTGCTCTTGTATCATTTTTTTTTTGTATTTTATAATTTTTATTTTTTCATTGCATCTACAACATTTAGAACGCTTAAGGACATCCATAGTTTTGTTTTTTGGCGAACACCGAAATGAAATTGTTGCTTATTTTTTATTATATTTTATTTTATTATTATTTTCTTTATTTCGTTTTTAAATGACATGATGGGGGTATTGCTGCCGCTTTTAATTTGCCGCTGCTATTTGTTGATTTGAGTGTTTTTTGAAGATAGGGGGGTTTTATAGTTACAATTATCTGTTTTTTTCTTTCTTTTTTTTTTATATATATATATATAATATTTTTTTTTGTTTTTCCATCAGAGAGAAACTTAAATAGTAAAAATTGTTTTTTTTTTTTTTTTTCTTAACACAATTATTATTATTTTTTTTTTCTTTTTTATTATTTTTCTTTTTTAGTTCAGTCATCAAATGCTTGAGATAAGAGAAAATTTGCGGCTAAGTTTTCGTTTTTTTCACAAGCGAAATATGCTTGAAGCACTAAATGTTCAGGAAATCCTAGGGCTTTGAGCTGTGTTGAGGGAAAATATTAAAATTATAAATTAGAAAATAAGGAAACAAAACATAAAATTAAATAAAAATTCCAACTTACTCTTTCGATGGCTTCTTTATCTTGTGTCGTAACCGCAATTGTTGTATTAAATACTTCCGGTTCGCTGCCGCTATCAGTTCCGCCACTATCGCCTAACGTTGATCGCCTCTCAGTGGCGGCCCCACCTATACCAGTTGTTGTTCCAGAATTGCCACCACCGAGACCGCTAATAATTCCCCCAAGACCACCGGGACCAGTTAAACCCCCAGCTGGTACAGCGGCTGCAGCCGCAGCAGCAGCAGCAGCAGCTGTTGCACTAGCAGTTGCTCCACCACCACCTACACCACCGCCACCACCGCCGCCTCCGCCACCCCCACCACCACTTCCAGTACTTTCCGATTGTGATTCATCCAGCGGCTCATTTAGCATATTCAAAAATGACTCTTGATTTTCAGATATCAGCTGCAAAAGAGCTGGATTTGTCTGGCCAATCTATTTATAAAATAAAACAAAACAAAAAAAAGCAAACAAATTAAAAATTATAAAAATGAATTTACCTGCTGAAGAACTGCATTCAAAAATTCCGGATTCTGCTGAATTAGAGTGCGCATCTGCTGGAACTGCGGCTGGGATCGTAAAAATGCTAAGGGATCTAAGGGGGGAAAAAAATGAAAATGAATTTACAAAACGTATTTTTAAATTTATTTTAAAAATCACCTTCAGCACCATCACCACGCCTATCATTTCCCGGAGTCGCTGAACCAGCAGTTGGATCCAATTCGCTATCACCAAAATTCCCTTCGGGTATACCGCTCAGCAAATATTCAACAGCTCTGTCCGGATTATTAAAGCTGGCCCGTAGCGCCTGTTCAACCATCTCCTGGCAATAGCCCATCTCCATGATATTTTGGACCATTTTTTTATATTCATCACCCATAAGGAGTGCCGATTCAGCAGCTGTTTGTACAGACGTTGGCGTCTCCCATCGGGACGAGGATGATGATGAAGACGATTGATTACCACCACCACCACCACCAACTCCGCTAATTGTAACCTTTTCCGTATCTCCACCAGTTTCTGGTACTGTTGATGATGATTTAACAGCAGAACCATCTTCACCAGCTGCTGCTGATAATGAAATTGTGCTGGTGCTACTTGTTGCTGCCGCTACAGATGATGAACCAGCTAAAGATCCACCACCCGCCGTTTGGACCGTACTACCACCACCCCCACCGACGACATCATCTTTTACATTTGAGCTGGACTTGTTCGTGGTTGTTTTATCATCATCAGATTTCATTTTATCATCATTTTTACTTAATTCATTCGATGGTATCGCTGTCGAACCTTGCTGTTCACCAGGTGTCGGTTTTTTAACCATAACAACTATAAATTTCCTTTCATCAATTTTATATGATGCGACAGTCTTTTCATCAACCAATATCATCCCTAAAAACAACAGAATTTTTTTTAAATTAATTGAGGTAAATGTTTTTGTTTTTTTTTATATACCGGCATAAATAAGATTTTGATTTTCCACAGGATACTCAGGTCCACGCTCCTTACAAATTTGCTCCTTCAGCTCTTTAACCTGGTTAAATTCGATTTAAATTTTTGTTTTTTAATTTAAAAATTCAACTCACCGTTTTTGATGGATCAAAATCAATTTTAAAAGTTTGAAGTTGCAAATTTTTAACTGTGATAATCATTTTGAATTTTTTTTTATTTATTTATTTTTGTCACTTAAGATCAAAAACCAGCACACAAATTCTAAAAGGATAAAAGAAAAAAGAAAAAAGAAAAGTTAAAATTAATTAAAAATTTCAATTTTGATTCGTTTTTTTGATTTTAGGCACGTCACATTCGACGGGAGCGATAAAACTGATTTGAGGGTATTTTCCTCGTCGTGGAAAAATAAAAAGAAAATAATAAAAATAAAAAATAACAAGAAAATTCTAGGTGAACTCTACATGCACCGTGTGGTGGTATGTGGGGGGTGGTTTCACTCTTTTCCCACACTTCCTTTACCCCCCACCCCACCCACAATTCGTATTTTTTTTACATTTTCTCATTTCCAGGAAAACCCTGGGTAATAATCGGATTTTTTATTTTTTTTTTTTATATAACACAACCAAAGAAAGAGACGATGATAGAAAAATAAAATTAGTTTTTTTTTTTATTTCAAGGTAAAGAAAGAAAAATATAAAAAAACAAAAAAAAATTAGCAACAAAAACCGAAATTTACGACCCGCCAACACAAGAAGGGCCCAGAGTCTTTCACACAACGCGAACCTAACCCCACTTTTATCCACCGCAAAAATAAAAAAAATAAAAAATTTTTGTTTTTAGTTGAAACAGAACACGAAATGTCGCGAGAAAATTCCTTTTAAACTTTTCCAATTAAACGTTTTAATGGGGAAAAAAACAAAAAATATTTCGTCTTTTTCAGTGATCACCACCAAAACGGACGGACGGAGCGCCTGCTGTCCCCCCCGCGAATGGTGCGATGATTTGGAAGAAAAAACAAAAAAAAAAAACTTGTAGCGCACCCCCTGTAACCAAAATACTGGGGGGGGAGGGGAGTACTGCAAAATTGCAAGGAACGGGCTGGAAGGAGTGCGTGCCCCTCTCCCCCCCCTCCCACCACAAAGGAACGGAATGAAAGGTGTGACGGTGGAAAGAAAAATCTGCTGAAAAGCGCAGCGGCGCCCTGCACCATGGAAAATAAAAAAAAAAAAAAAAAACAATTTTTCAATGTACGGGAAAAAGAGAGAGAGAGAGAAATGCACACAGGAAAAAGGAGAGAAAAAAGGTAAAAACGAAGGAGGAAAATTCCTTTTCTGCTGCGGTTTCCCCGGAAACGCTGCACAATCGGAAAATCTGAAAATAAAAGCCCCCTCCCCCCCACCACACCGCACAAAATGATTCAGCAGAGGCTCCTGCATGCGCCTCTGCCCGCCGGCGTTTAACCCAAAAAAAAAAAGTTTTATTTATTGTTTTTTTTTTTTTAAGAGTCTTTTTCTTGTGCATTTCCCGTGAAAATTCGACATTTCCACTTTTTTCTTTTTACCCACGGTCTCTTTTTCCACCAACCGCAACGCAGGCACACAACAACAACAAAAAAAAAAAATTAAAAATGAAAAATCACCCAAATCCGCCGCACGACGTGTGTCCTTTTTTTCTTTTTTCTTTTTTTTGTTCCCCCTATTTTTTTCGTTTTTACTTCTCCACCCCAAAAAAAAAAAAAAAAAAATTCGCTTACAGAAATTTGACGGCCTCCACGATGTGTCCGGTCCCTTTAGGCGCGGAACAACAAAAAAAAAAAAAAGAAAATAAAAAAAAAAAAAATAAAAAATTTTAACAATTTTTGTGTGGTTGGTTCACAATAAAAAAAAAAAAAAAAACGAAAAAAATTTATTTTTTCTTCCTTCAGTGGCGCTGTACCGCACAAAAGCCACACGCGCGATTTTTTACTTTTGGCCGCGAACGAACAAAAAAAAAAATTAAATAAACTGCCCGTGTGTGTCGTCGTCGTCGTCGCCTTTATCCGCCGATTTTTTGACGTTTCACTAAAATTTGCCGTATAACGGGAAGATAATTATTGAGGATGAGATTTTCTGGGCCACAAGTTGGCACCACTGATCCGATTAAAAATTTTTTTTTTTTTTTTAGTTTTTGTGTTGTACTGTACCAAAATGGGCTGGAATTTTTTTTTTTTTTTGTATACCCACCACCCCCCTCCCCAACCTTCCGGGGAGTGTAAAGGGTCAAAAAAATTAATTTAATTTTTTTTATTAATTAAAATCGATTAAATTCCGGGGTAATTCGATTAATTTTCTGATTTTATTAAAAAAGAAAAAAATTTCAACTCTAGGTACAGTCCCGTGAGCCGCTGGAATGCTTTTTACGGACGCAGCCCAGGAGAGGTGAAAACCAAAAACAAAACAAAAAACTGAAGAAATCTTTTCCTTTCAGGGGAATTTAAGCCGTGATTCGGCTCATTCCTGGGAGAAATAAAAAAATGCGGATGATTTTTTTTAAAGAAGAAAATGCCAACAAATCTGAGCCGGTTCTGCACGGACAAAAGGCACCCGAAACTGAGTGTGTGTGTGTGGTAGAGGGGGTGTTACCAACTCCGAATCCGATTGGAGCACGTTCCAAAAACATGCGTGTGTATCTCACCCATCGCACACACGTTTCTGACCGGACCGTGAGTTCCCACGTTCGCTTTTAGTATTGCCCTCTCGTGGAATTTGAGAGAACTGCGCCGGGAACATTTATTTTTTCTTCCCCCAAAAAATTCAGTGAAAAACTTCAACTTGGAGAATTTTTTTAATTGCGAAAATTCGACAAGAAATCAACGCGAAAGCGTATTAAATTTGTGCTCAAAATTATCCGGAAATTGTTGAAAAACGTTTCATCTAAAAACATCTCGCCCCGTATAAAGGCGAGAAATTGGCGAAAAATAATGCGATCCAGGAGAACGAAAAAAGAAAAGAAATCCGAATCAGAGTGACGTACGGGAAGGCGTTAAAACGGTACACCCTGTAGATGTGTGTGGTTTTTTTTTTTTTTTGTTGTTTTCTCTCTTGTCTGATTTTACAGATTTTTCTCGCTGTCAAAAATCTACGGACACACCACACAAAAGAAAAGGGGGCGAATTTGATTTCGTTTTTTTTTTGTTGTTGTTTTTTTTGCATTCTCTGGTGGAGTCAAAAAAAAAAATTTCGAAGAAATTTTTTTTGTTTTTTACAGTTTTTTTTCTGTTTTTGTTTTTTTTGTTGGTTTCTTAATTTCCTGAAATTTTGTTCTAGGTGGAAAATTTTTTTTAAGAACTGCACAAATTCAGCCATATCCAGGGGGTGGGTGATTTTTTTTTGTTGTTTTTTTTTTTAATTGAATTGCGAATTTTCTTTTAAGAGGAAAAGTAAAAAAAAAAGAAGGAAAAAGTGCTTCAAATTGTTTCGCATCGCGCGCATCGATTTAAATCCCGTGGGGAGGGTGTGAAGACAAAAAATTTTGTGTGTGGTTTTTTTTTCCCTTTTTGTTGTTTTTTTTTTTGGTTTTGACGAAAATGAAATTTTAGCCGCGATTTATAAAACGGAGAAAAAAAAAATAAAAAATTTTTTTTTTATCCGCCCATTTTGACAGCTGATTAGAATCTGTCAAATAGTAAAAAAAAAAAAAAGTGTTTCCTCTGTGAAGAAATTTTTCTGGTGATTTTTGTTGTGCGGAGGAAGGACGAAAAAAAAAAATAAATAAAATCGAAAAATCCCCTTTTCTTACAGCGGTTACAGCGCCCAAAACGGAAAGGGGTTTTTTTATTTTATTTTTTTTATATTTGTTTTTTTTTTTATTCTGTAATAATCAACTTTTTTTTATTTTATTTTTTTTAAAAAAAAAGAAAAGCTGGAAAAAGAAGTGAAATCAACCAACAGAAAAAATTTCAATCATTCCTCACACCAAAACATCTTTAAAAAGGCGATTTGAACTTTGAAATACAAAACAAAAAAAGAAAAAAACAACCAAAAAATCAAAAATGGTAAATTCTTTTAAATAAATAAAAATAAAAAAAAAAGAAAAATAAAAATTTTTATTTTCTACCAGAATTTTTTAGGTTTTGGCCAATCGGCCGAAGTTGAAATACATTTTGATGGTGCGGACACACGAAAAAGTGCTGAAATTAAAACGGAGGATGGGAAAAAAGAGAAATATTTGCTTTATTATGATGGAGAAACAGTTTCCGGACGGGTGAATGTAACACTTAAAAAGCCTGGCACAAAACTTGAGCATCAAGGGATTAAAATTGAATTAATTGGACAAATTGAATTGTTTTACGATCGTGGAAATCATCATGAATTTACGTCAATTGTTAAAGAACTAGCACGACCCGGTGATTTACTACAAAACACAAGTTATCCATTTGAATTTCCGAATGTTGAAAAACCCTTTGAGGTCTACGTCGGGTCAAATGTTCGATTGAGGTAAGAGTTTTGTTTTTCTGTTCTGTAGGTTTAATGGATCGATTCAAACAACTCCTTCCTAGGTATTTTCTCCGCGTAACAATTGTACGCCGGCTGAGCGACATCATAAAAGAAGTGGACATTGCAGTCCATCAGCTCTCAAGCTACCCAGAACTGAATAATCCAATTAAAATGGAAGTTGGTATCGAAGACTGTTTGCATATAGAATTTGAATACAATAAATGCAAGTTAGTTGTTTAAAATTCATTTCGTTCATTTTTAGAAAATTCCCTCGACTGATGTGTTACGTTTTTCTGTTTTAGATATCACCTGAAGGATGTTATCGTTGGAAAAATCTACTTTTTGCTTGTTCGCATTAAAATTAAACACATGGAAATTGCAATTATAAAACGCGAAACAACTGGATCAGGTAAATTGATAATAAAAACATTTATCCAATTATTTTTCTTTTGTTTTGTTTTGTTTAGGACCGAACACATTTACAGAAAATGAAACGATTGCTAAATATGAAATTATGGATGGTGCACCAGTTAAGGGTGAAAGTATTCCAATTCGTGTATTTTTGGCTGGTTACGATTTAACACCAACGATGCGTGATGTTAATAAAAAATTTTCAGTTAAATATTTTTTAAATCTTGTCCTAATGGATACTGAAGATCGCCGATATTTTAAACAGCAGGTACAACAAATATAATAAAAATGAAAAAGAAAATTTCTTAATTTCTATTTCTATCCCCAAAATTAAAAGGAAATAACACTTTGGCGGAAAGCGGATAAAAGTCGTAAATCGCAGGCGCAATCATCAAATCCTCATGTACCCACACATTTAGTTGGTGGTCCTGATAATGAAATGTCAGCTAGCAAATATCCGTCAGCATCAAGCGGTTTAAAATTATCAGGTGAAAATGTTAAAATCGTTCAAGATAATGAAGGAGGCGCCGGTGGTGTTGATGATGAGGGAAAATCTGATAATAAAATGGGACTTTTTACACGTGAAAGTCCAGAGCAGGGTAAAAATATTTAAAAAAACAAAATTATTTAGTTTTTTTTATAAACATTTTTAAAATAAAACTCATAGAAAAGAAGCAAATCCCTGGAGATGAGGGGAATAAAAATGAGCAGGCAACAACAGATGGAAATTTGTCTGGGCAGCAACAGCAACAGCAGCAACAGCAGCAACAATCAATCAGCACAGAAATGCAAAGGGGAACAGCGGATGGGGCTTCTGCTAAATCGGATGGGCCAAACGAAGATTCGGGTCCAGGTCTATTTGATACAACTGGAAATGCTGGAGCTGTAGGACCAGCAGAAACAGCAGATTCTATCGAAGATTCATCAATAAATTCACGGCAAATCGATGCCATACCAGAGGAGATTGATTCATCGGTGATACCAGAAAATTTACAAGAAAATATCATTTATGCAACAATAGCACATCCGGCCAATACGGAAAATTCTAACGATGATAAAATGAATTCAGTATCGCCTTTAGTTACATTAATAAAATCACAAAATACGGATGATGTCGAATATGCGACCATATCGCATCCGATTACAAAAGAAACGAAAAATGGTGACGGTAATCAGCCAGAACATTTGCTTGGATCTCATCCAACTACATCTGATTAATAGTTAAAACTATGATTTAGAATTATCCCCCCTTTTGTTCGCCCCCCTTCCTACCTACCTTCCTTTTCTGTCCGTCACACTACTCCAGAGAATTTTCATTTTTTTTTTTTATTATTTTTTAACATTCTCTCGAGGACGTGTAGAAAACATAAAAACAAAAAAACAAAAAAAAAGCAAAAAATTCATATTTCTTTACATCTAAAAATTGCATTTCGATATAAAAATAAAAAAAAAAGATAAACAAAAAACGTGAAAAGAGAACATTTTACTGAATTTTATTAAAATTATTTAATTCATATTTTTTTTCTGTTTTCTGTTAAGCAATAAAAAAAAGAAAAGAAAAAAAACAAATTCCATTTTCTGTAAGGACATGCTAAAAAAAGAAAATTACTAAACAAAATAAAAGAAAGACCGCTTTGAAGCAAAATGCAAAATGCGAAAGCGAAAAAGCAACAAACGGATGAAAAGAAATAAACAAAAAAAAAAAAAATAAAATGAATAAATAAAATAAATAAAAAAATAATTAATAATTAAAATTAGATGTTTAGAAATTTTATCGAATACAATTGTTATGATTAAAAAAACAAAAAACAAAAAACAAAAAATGATTAGAATTTATTGCGTAATTTTAGAATGTAAAAAAAAAAAAAAAAATAAACAAAAATCAGAAAAGGGAAGGAAGGGCGCCACGCATATTTCCCTTTGCCATTCTCTGCAGTTTGAGCCGTGGAGGGCGGATGTACGATAAGCCTAAAGAAAAAAACAAAAAAAGGATCGAGCAAGAGAATCGCTCTGTTGCTGCAAAAAAAATAAAAATAAAAATAAAAGGAGACAACTGCTACAAGTGCACGAAGTGTGATCCTGCCCCAAGACCAGCCCAGACCCCAAAGTCCAGCCCAGCCCAGCCCAGCCCAGCCCAGCCCAGCCTAGCCTAGCCCAGTCCAGTTTAGCTCAGCACAGCTCAGCCTAGTGCAGCCCAGTCCAACCCAGCCTAGCTCAGTTCAGCTCAGCCCAGCCTAACCCTGCCCAGCTCAGCCCAGCCCATCGCAGCCTAGTCCTGCCTAGCCCAGCCCAGCCCAGCCCAGCCCAGTTTAGCTCAGTCCAGTCCAGTCCAGCCCAGCCCAGTTTAGCTCAGTCCAACCCAACGCAGCCTAGTCCAGTCCTGCCTAGCTCAGTCCAGCCCAATGCAACCTAGTTCAGTCCAGTCCAGTCCAGTCCAGTCTAGCCCAGCCTAGCTCACTCCAGTCTTACCCAGCCTAGCTCAGCTCAGCCTAAACCAGCCTAATCCAGCCTAGCTCAGTCCAGTCCAGTCCAGGGCAGCCCCGCTCTGCTACTCTCCGGTCCCAGGCAAGTGTTCATTTTCTTTTTGCTCCTTCTTCTTATTTTAAAACTTGTTACTAAGAGAACTGTCCAAAAAATATAAAAATAAAGCGAAACAAAGTCGTATAAGAGGACTACATACAGTAAATATATAAAAAAAAAACCAAAACAAGAAAATAAAGCTGAAAGTTTGATATAAAAAAAGGATTTTTTTGAAATAAAAAGAAAAACCGAAGAACTAAAAGTCCAGCCAAAAGAGTTTTTTTTTTTAAATTTTGAATAAACATCTCCAAACTGAATTCCGTAACGAGCCCGCAGAGGGCACTGTGTGTTTATTTAAATCCCTACCGTAACGCCTGTAAGTATGCAAACAAAAAAGAAAAGAGAAGGATTTTAAAGTAATCCCCCAAAACATCTCTCAGAGGAGGGCTCACATGTCCCCCCTCGGGTGACGTTACTCAAGAGACGGACGAAATGTCCTGAAGTCTTTGCCGGTAGATGGGGTTGCGGGGTGATGATAACACATCACCTCTGAATCTCTAGAGGTCCGATTTCCTGCACACCCGCAAACACACACAATCGCATTCACATACACACACACAGGCACACGCCGGTAATTTTGAATTAACGGTAATTTCTAGCTTTTGTTTACCTCTTTAAATTTTTGTCGCAATTCAGAGTGAGTTCCGCGTGACGGCGGATCAGTCCGCCGAAATTTCGTTCGGGTTCTCTTTTTTTTATGGTGTTTTTTTTTTCTGGTGTTTTTTTGTGCTTTTTTTTTGGTTTTTCTGGATTTTTCAATTTCCAAATTTTTTTTTATTGTGTTTTTGCCATTTTAATTAAAATGTAAGAAAAAAGAAAAAAAAGTTGGTGACTTCTAACGGTAAGCGGTAAGTGTTAAAAAATTAAAAACAAAAAAAAATATTTTTATTCCTAAATTTTTCTTGGTTTTTTTATTTGAAAAATTTTTCCACAAATTGCCGGGGGCTAGGCAGGAACCGGAAAGGGGAAGGGTACGGTTGATAGTGAAGGGGTAGAGGGAAGAGAGGAACATGGGTAAAGGGGAATACGGGACAAGGGGAACCCGTGAAGAAGGGAAGGGGGGAGGTATCACGCGACTTCGCTCGACTGTTTTTTTGTTTTTTTTTTCTTCAATTTTTTCTTTTAGTGAAATAGAAAAAAAAAATAATAAAAAACCAAAAAAAAAAATCCTTCCCTAGGAAGCCAAGAAAATGTTTTTTTTTTGTTGTTTTGCATTTTTTTTTTACTTCTTGACATTTTCCGCTTTTGTTACTTTTTTTTCCCGTTTTTGTGGATTTGCTTCTCATACAAAAAAAAAACAAAAAAAAAAAAAAACAAGACAAAAAAAGTAACGGAACTTGCAGTTCAGCCAATCGGAAAAATTTGTGCAGCCGTGTGCTCCCGCCCACTTTACACCGAGCCGAGTGAGAAGCTGAAGAAATTTCTTTTTTGTATTTTTTTTTTATTTTTTTTTTTTTTTTTTTTTTTTATCTGTTTTCGTTTCTTGCGGATTCCGCGTGTGGAGTAAGGCGGATGAAGTTAAGGTGGTTGAGGAGGAGGAGGAGGAGGCGTCTCACCGTGGGGCTCTGCGAATTCATCTTGAAAATGTTTTTAGTTGCAGCCCATCAGGCGCACAAGCGGCACATGTCCTCCGTTCCTTCAAATTCACATGACTCTTGCACTGGGCATACTTTCAGGCGATCCTGCTGAAGGCGAAGTACCGCGAGCGCCAAAATTCACACAATTTGTTTTTTTTTTTTTTTTGCGTGGTATCAGCCAACCTGGACTCGTTCTGCAAAGAAACACAAAAAAAAAATAAAATTCTAAGGATCGAAACAGGAGCACGTGGCTTTCAAATTTATGCAGCCGTTTATTCCCCTCCCCCCCCCACACCCACACACAAATTTCTGCAGGAGGAGAACACGATTGGAGCGTGGACCGTTCGAGGCGCCTGAAAATGTGCAAAGGGCCGTAGTAGCAGTAGTCGCCGAGTAGTCGAGTGGGGGAATCCCCTGCGCAAAAAAAAAAAAAGAAGAAAATTCGTTGCTCCACCCACTCCGAGAGGTGCAGAGCCATGGCCGGGAGTTGAATCCGACTGACACCACCCCCTGCCCTCCCTCCCTTCTCCTCTAGCCGAGTGGTACGACGCACATCGCTGCGCATCGCGGCCACACCGAATCCGACGCAATTCGACGGGTGGGACACGCACTGCGCCCGCCAGAGGGGAATGAACGCCCGCCCTCCCCCATCCCGTCGGCCCAATCAATCCTTGCGTCCTCCTCGCACCAGGCGAGCACCCAGCCGCCTGATTTATCTCTCGTCCCTTTCCCGGCAAAGAGGCGGTCCAACTCTACCCGGTGAACGAGAGGCTCACAAGGGTCCCGCCTTTTTCTTTTTTGTTTTTTTTTTGTTGTGTTTTTTGCTTTTTTCATCTTTCGCTCGTCCCTGCCCCGCTGGAAACGGGTCATGCGCGCAAAGAACAAGAAAAAAAAAAGAAGAAAACACCCCCGCTGCCGAGATGTTCCCGAAGGAACGCACTTCGCCGCTTCCGAATTTGTTTTGCGGGGGAAGTGGCCGAGAATCGAACCTCAGGAGTCAGGCGGATGGCGCCTCGCGTAAAATTGCAAAAAAAAAAAAAATAAGCCACGGCGGGCCGCGTTCCTACCCCCCGGGGAAAGGGGTGTAAAACAAAAATAAACACGAATTTTCGTGAAAAGTTGTAAAATGTCCCCTCTCCCCTTGCTTTTGGGGCACGATTTTCTGGATAACTATTTTTTTTTTTCGTTTTATTCTGCCCTTTTTGCCTTAGAGGGAAAAAAATCCGGGCTTGGAGTCAACGCGCCCCGGTCTCCAGGGCGCTGAAAGAGGTCAGGATTTTGACCTGCTGCCACAGATTTTGGAATTTCTTTCGTGGTCTCCCAGTTTTTTGGTCCTAAACCACGGGGAACCCTTTGGGGCTTTAAGGAAAAATATAAAAAAAATTACGCCCGAGGGAATTTTTTAAGCTGCGGTACCCCGTCTTTGGGTCTTGCGAAAATTCGCGGTGAAAATTTGCTCAGGAACCACTTCAATAGCCAGGGGTACTCCAAATTGAGCCCTAATTTCCCGGTCTTGGTCTTAAAGCACGGGGAACCCTTCTGGGCTTCAAGGGAAAATATAAAAAAAATTGCGTCGGAGGGAATTTTTTAAGCTGCGGTACCCCGGCTTTGGGTCTTGCGAAAATTCGCGGTGAAAATTTGCTCAGGAACCACTTCAATAGCCAGGGGTACTCCAAATTGAGCCCTAATTTCCCGGTCTTGGTCTTAAAGCACGGGGAACCCTTCTGGGCTTCAAGGGAAAATATAAAAAAAATTGCGTCGGAGGGAATTTTTTAAGCTGCGGTACCCCGGCTTTGGGTCTTGCGAAAATTCGCGGTGAAAATTTGCTCAGGAACCACTTCAATAGCCAGGGGTACTCCAAATTGAGCCCTAATTTCCCGGTCTTGGTCTTAAAGCACGGGGAACCCTTCTGGGCTTCAAGGGAAAATATAAAAAAAATTGCGTCGGAGGGAATTTTTTAAGCTGCGGTACCCCGTTTTTGGGTCTTGCGAAAATTCGCGGTGAAAATTTGCTCAGGAACCACTTAAATAGCCAGGGGTACTCCAAATTGAGCCCTAATTTCCCGGTCTTGGTCTTAAAGCACGGGGAACCCTTCTGGGCTTCAAGGGAAAATATAAAAAAAATTGCGTCGGAGGGAATTTTTTAAGCTGCGGTACCCCGTTTTTGGGTCTTGCGAAAATTCGCGGTGAAAATTTGCTCAGGAACCACTTAAATAGCCAGGGGTACTCCAAATTGAGCCCTAATTTCCCGGTCTTGGTCTTAAAGCACGGGGAACCCTTCTGGGCTTCAAGGGAAAATATAAAAAAAATTGCGTCGGAGGGAATTTTTTAAGCTGCGGTACCCCGTTTTTGGGTCTTGCGAAAATTCGCGGTGAAAATTTGCTCAGGAACCACTTAAATAGCCAGGGGTACTCCAAATTGAACCCTAATTTCCCGGTCTTGGTCTTAAAGCACGGGGAACCCTTCTGGGCTTCAAGGGAAAATATAAAAAAAATTGCGTCGGAGGGAATTTTTTAAGCTGCGGTACCCCGTTTTTGGGTCTTGCGAAAATTCGCGGTGAAAATTTGCTCAGGAACCACTTAAATAGCCAGGGGTACTCCAAATTGAACCCTAATTTCCCGGTCTTGGTCTTAAAGCACGGGGAACCCTTCTGGGCTTCAAGGGAAAATATAAAATAAATTGCGTCGGTGGGAAATTTTTAAGCTGCGGTACCCTGCCTTTGGGGCTTGCGAAAAATCGGGGTGAAAAGTTGCCCAGGAACCACTCAGAGAGCCAGGAGTGCCCTAAAACGAGACCTAGTTTCCCGGTTTTGGTCTTAAACCACGGGGAACCCTTCTGGGCTTTAAGGAAAAATATAAAAAAAATTACGCCGGAGGGAAATTTTTAAGCTGCGGTACCCTGCCTTTGGGGCTTGCGAAAAATCGGGGTGAAAAGTTGCCCAGGAACCACTCAAATAGCTAGGGGTGCTCCAAATCGTGCCCTAATTTTCCGATTTTGGTCTTAAACACCGGGGAACCCTTCGGGGCTTTTAGGAAAAATATAAAAAAAATTATGTCGGTGGGAAATTTTTAAGCTGCGGTACCCCGCCCTTGGTGCATGCGAAAAATCGGGTTGAAAATTTGCCCAGGAACCACTCAAATAGTCAAGGGTGCTCCAAATTGAGCCCTAATTTCCCGGTTTTGGTCTTAAAGCACGGGGAACCCTTCTGGGTTTTCAGGAAAAATATAAAAAAAAATACGTTGGAGGGAAATTTTTAAGTGCATGCGAAAAATCGGGTTGAAAAGTTGCCCAGGAACCACTCAGAGAGCTAGGGGTACTCAAAATCGAGCCCTAATTTTGCGGTTTTGGTCTTAAACCACGAGGAACCCTTCGGGGCTTTGAGGAAAAATATAAAAAAAATTACGCCGGAGGGAAATTTTTAAGCTGCGGTACCCCGCCCTTGGAGTTTGCGAAAAATCGGGGTGAAAATCTGCCCAGAAATCACGCAAATAGCCAGGGGTACTCCAAATTGAGCCCTAATTTCCCGGTTTTGGTCTTAAAGCACGGGGAACCCTTCTGGGTTTTCAGGAAAAATATAAAAAAAATTACGTTGGAGGGAAATTTTTAAGCTGCGGTACCTTGCCCTTGGAGCTTGCGAAAATTCGGAATGAAAAGTTGCCCAGAAACCACTCAAATAGCCAGGGGTGCTCCAAATTGAGCCCTAATTTCCCGCTTCTCGTCTTAAACCACAGAGAACCCTTCAGGGTTCTTGAGAAAAATATAAAAAAAAATTACGCCCGAGGGAAATATTTCCCTTTTAAAGCTTTTGTTCCGGTGATTTGTTTTAAAGTTTTGCTCATTTCATTTAAATTTCATTGCCTAGAACTTTACTGGGGGGTACCCTAAACTTGTGGTACCCTCCCAGAGTACCCCCGTCACCATTTAAAAGGCGAATTAAATTTGAGTAGTGTGTGTGCTGCTTAAATTCGTCGACGAACATTCGAAAGAAGTTTTACCGGAGGAAGGTTCCCTTACAGCTGTGTGGTACCCTTCTACCCCTCCTTCCCCTCCGTCCCTTCCTCTAAAGTAAATAGCCGCTGTATTCTTCTTCTTGTTTATGGGCGCGTATCGCACAAAACATAAATTTTTTTTTTGTTTGTTTTTATGCTGCCCACTTGGAACTTGCTTAAAGTCACCGAAAACAAGTTTTTGGGTTTTTTTTTTTTGTATTTTGCTTTTTAGATTTTCGCTTCCTTCCCCACCCTTTTCAAGAGATGTGTGTGCTCCTCTGGAGTGGTTTTAGATGGGGTGGAGGGGGAGGGGGTATTTTACCGTTGTAATCAAATGGACGGAGCCATGTTTTCACCTTTCTCTCCCTGTCTCTCGCTCTATCCGTCTCTTTTTGTCGTTTTTATTTTGTTGGGTTAGTTGTGAAGGGGAAGAGGGTGTAGGGGTGAAGGGCGGAGGGTACCTATTCAAGAAGAAGAGGTAGATTTAAAAAAAAAATTTTTTTTTATTTACATTTTGCTCTTATCCCCTCTCCTTGGATTTTTTTTGCAATTGTTTTCCTCGTAGAACACCCCCCCCACGTCCTAAGCGCTGGTTTTTGTGTTTTGTTAGGTTGGTTGGGAAGGGGGGATGAGGGGCAATGTAAAAATTTCTTTTGCCTTTTGATGTGTCCACGCCTTCTAGGCCCCCCCCCCCAGCCTTTTACTTGACTGAGACCAGTGGACAAGTTCCCCTCATTTTGCGAATGTTTTGCCCTTTTCTGCTCCTCTGGTTCAGAAAATTTCGTTGCGTTTTGGTGGGGGATGGCGGGGAGGGGCTTTTTCTTTTTTTACCACTGCTACTGCTGGTGCAGGTGCTCTGCTGCTTGTTCTGCTGCTTGTTCTGCTGCTGGGTGCTGTGGTTGTGGCGTGCGCACAAGCAGCGTGGCCCCTTCCCTCCCCACCCCACCCTTGCCCCTTTAGAGTGTTAAAACTCCTCCCATTCCCCACCGTGTGTGGTTGAAACCGTGGATCATTTTGCTATAAAGGGGGCCGAACTAAGCGATGGGGGTGGGAGGTTTATTCGGAGGAGCTGTTGCCGCCGCCCCACTACCACCGCTGCTGCCGCCGCCACTATCGTTTGGGGCCCGTCGCCGCCTGTGCAGCAGCAGCAGCAGCAACAGCGGTGGTGGCGGCGGCGGCGGCGGCGGCCCCGGACTCTGGGGCTCCCGGGCTCCCGGGGTACCGGGCACCCGGGGATTTATGTGCTTTACAGCGGCTCGCGTGTCGTTCGTCAGTCGATCCAACGGAACGGTTCCAGGAGCATATTTCACGCGTCCCCCCGAGCTGTGCTCACTCGGCCGCCAATAGAGAGGAATTTTTTGTGGAAAAACTCAAGGTTTTTTGCAGGCGCTGGAAAAGAACCACCAGCCGCTGGAGGAGACCCCGGGGCGCACTTGCGACAACAAATTTTTTTCCAAAAAAAAAAAAAAATTTATCACGAAAAATTTTTTGAATTACCCCCACGATCCCCCCCCACCCCAAATTCTACCGCAACTACAGCCCTGTGGAGAAATTTTTGAATTTTTTTGAAATTTTTTTAAAATTTCAAAAATACGAAAAAAACTCGACTGTTTCGGGTTTGTTAAATTTTCTTTTTTTTTTTTTAATTTTAAACTTTTAGGGCTAAAATTTGTCTATTTTTTTCCCCTGTTTTTTGGTTTTTTTGATTTTCGAATGCAGCCGGTAAACGGCTCAAACGTTCAAAAATTCAAAAATCCGAAAATTTTCTTTAATTTCCAAATCCTCACTATCACCCTACCCCCAACCCCCCTCCATAGATGAGAAAGGGAGGCTTTTTTTTCGTGGTTGTGAATTGAGTGCATCCCCTGGGCAGCTTTAGCTAAAAAATAAAAAAAAAAAATAAATAAAAAATAAACGGGACCGTGTCGGGAAAAAAGGCGAAAAATTCCAGTTAAAATGAAAAAAAGTTTCAAGTTGAAGTGATTTAAACCGCGAGAAAAAGTGCGTTACCTTGAGGACTTTTTCTCATTTTTGTTTTTTTAAATACGAAAAATTAACCAGTTTTTTTTGCAATTTTTCCCTCCCCCCCTCTAAATCGGTAAATTAAAATTTTGGAACTATACAAAAAATAAAAAAAAAGTTCAATTTCCAGTGAGTGTGGAGTGGAAAAAGTGAAAAGAGTTTGAAAAGCAGAAAAAGAAAAGGGAAAATTTTTTAAAATCAGCGGTGGATCGCTTTTAATTTTTTTTTTTTGAAATTGAAAGAAAGAAAAGAGAAAATTTGCAAAAATCTGCAAAATCTGCAGAAATTCGAAAAAACCCAAAAACAAAAAAAAAAAAAACTCAAAGGCCGTCGGAAGAATTTTCGAAAATTTTGAGTCGCGCGTTTTTCACGCAACGTGGGATCAAATTAACAAAAAAATTTCTGGTCAGTTTTTATTTTTTTTAAATTGACAAAAATTAAATGAAAATTTTTGTTTTACTTTTTTTTCGTTTTGCTCTTGTTGTTGTTGTTGTTTTTGTTTTTAGAAATTTTTTGGAAAAGGAGGAAAAGATGCTTCAAATTTTGGCCTTTTTCTGAACTCTTTTTTTTTCTTTTTGATTTACATGAATGCGGTGTGTGCTGCGTGCGAGTGGCTGGCTTTTGTTGATTTCAAATTTTCTTTTATATTTAAAAAAAAACCAAAAAAAAGAAATCCTAACCTAAAAATTTAAAATTTTGAAAAAGCGAAAAAATGGCTTCAAGTAGCCGTGGATTGAGGGGTGGAATCTCTTTTGGGGGGGTTTTTTCTTAACCGATGATGAGAGGGTGCGACTGTTGTTTTTTCTTTTAAACTGGAGTGGTTTCCCGCTCTTCCCCTGGGACCCTCTCAAGGGGTTTGGGATTGGAACGGACGGGTGAATTGTTTTGCAAAAATTCTGAAACAAAAATTTCCTTTTGTTGTTTGTTTCGCTTTTCGCACAAAACGGGGACCGATTCAAGAGGAGTCAACGAGTCAAGGGGTGACGCCCGCGACATTCTGCGTCCGGTTAAATTCCTGTTTTTTTTTTTTATTTCTTCCCGAAAGTGGCTCCCTTTATTCCTGGGAGACTGTTTTCTCTTTTGTTTTTTGTTTTTTTTTTTTTTTCACTCCCGAAGAAAAACGGGCGCTTCTGGCGCGCTTTTGTTGTTTTTTTTTTGAGTCTTTCTTCAGCTCAAAAGTTTTCCGGTCCTCGAATTTTTAAAGTAATTTTCTGGGACCCCTTTTCATTTTGTTAAATCGTTTTTTTTTCAATTTTAAAATACATCAAAAACTTGTTCCAGGAAACTTAAAATCGGGATAAGTCTGGAGGGAAATTTTCGAGTGGTCGAACTCTAAAGTTCTACTAGGAGGGGTTGAAATTTAGGTAAAGAAATTTTGAATTAGTCGAGTTCTGGGGCACTGTAAAGGCTGTAGATTTCCAGAAAATAATCGTAGGGCAACAAAATTTTTTAGAAAGCTCTAAGGACATGTCTCACTTTCTAAACAGCTTAAAATCAGGATAGGTATGGAGCGAAAATTTCGGGAGATGGGTCTTCAAACTAGAGGGTGAAATTTAGTTAAATAAATTTGAATTAATTGCACTCTGCCGCACTGTAAAGGCTGTAGCTTTGCAGAAACAAATTGCAGGACGGTAAAAATTTAAGGAGACTCTAAGGACATGTTTTGTTTTTGAAGATTCTTAAAATCGGGATAAGTCTGGAGGAAAAATTTTGGAAGACGGGATTCTAAAGTGACCGGAGGGTGAAATTTAGGTAAATTTGAATTAGTTGGGTCCCGCCGCACTCTAAAGGCTCTAGCTTTGTAGAAAAACATCGCAAAGTCCCAATAATTTTAAGAGGCTCTAAGGACATGTCCCGCTTTCCAGGCACCCAAAATCGGGATAGGTTTAGAGCAAAAATTTCGGGAGACGGGACTCCAAAATCACGAGAGAGTGAACTTTACCTAAATAATTTAAAATAAATTGAACTCCGTTGCACTTTAGAGGCTGCAGCTTTGCAGAAAAAAACCGCAGCGTCTAAATAATTTGAGGAGGCTTTAAAGACATGTCCCGCTTTCTAGGCAGCCTAAAATCAGAATAGGTCTAGAGCAAAAATTCCGAGGGACGGGATTCCAAAGTTACCAGAAGGTGAAATTTTGGTAAATAAATTTGAATTAGTTGGATCCCGCCGCACTTTAAAGGCTGCAGTTTTGCAGATAAAAATTGCAGCGTCCTAATAATTTTAGTAGGCTTTAAGGACATGCCCCACTTATCAGGTAGCCCAAAATAGGGATAGGTCTGGAGCAAAAATTTCAACGGGACGGGACTCCAAAGTGACTAAAGGGCCAAATTTAGCTAAATAAAATTGAATTAATTGGGCCCCGCTACACTGCAAAGGCTGCAGCTTTGCAGAAAAAAATCGCATGATCCTAAAAATTTTAGGAGACTCTAAAGACATGTTTTGCTTTTGAAGAATCTAAAAATCGGGATAAGTCTGGAGCAAAAATTTCGAGAGACGGGATTCCAAAGTTACCAGAAGAGTGAAATTTAGGTAAATTTGAATTAGTTGGGTCTTGCCGCACTGCAAAGGCTGTAGTTTTGCAGGAAAAAATCGCAGGATTCTAATAATTTTAGGAAGCTCTTAGAACATGTCTCGCTTTCGAGGAAGCTTAAAACCGGCATAGGTCTGGAGCAAAAATTTCGAGGGACGGGGACTCCAAACTGATAAAAGAGTAAAATTTAACGTTATCTCAACTTCTACACCCTGTGGCTCAAAATATTCCTTCGAGAGGTACCCTGTTTTTATTTTTCCTAGATAGCTAGACATGTTGACTTAGTCTAGACAAAATTTCAGAATTTATTAACTAGTTTTGTGGCCAGGAGAGCATTTTTCGTGAAGAAGGTTTTTCTTTTTTTATCCAAAAATTCAATTTTAGCTTCAAGACGGGTAAAAATCATAATGAAAAAAACTCATTTTTTCGGATTTCACAGGTTTTTTATATTCACCTTCATAAAATTTCTGTGTTTGATGTATGGAAGAGGGTTTGAAATTTTATATCCAGCTTCATAAAAATTTGAATTTTTGCTAGGAGTCTTAGGGTGATCCGGGCGTTATAAAAACTGGAAAATTCCTTTCTTAATCTTCATAAAAGTTAACCTAACGTCCTTGTCGCATGCTCTGAGGCTTATGAGAGTGAATATAACTGGAAAATGTTTGTTGTATGCTACATAGGGTGGAATTTATGAATTTTGAATAGTTTTCGAGGACTATTTTTGTAAAAATGTTTGTATCTCATAAAAAACCAATCGCAGAGTCCCAATATTTTGTGAGAATTATGAGAACATGTCTCGCTTTCCAGGAAGCCAAAAATCGGGATAGGTCTAGTGGGAAAAATTCAGGAGACGGGACTCCAAAGTGATCCATCCCCCTGGGGGGACCCATATGATGGATGATTTTTGCCACAAAATTTTTTTCCTCATTAAGGGAAGCGTTTTTCGCGTTTATTTTACCCGTGTTTTTTTTGTCACAAGGAGTTTCTCACAATTTCCTCTGTAAATTCCTTTTTTTGTTTTTTTTCCCCATTTCTGCACACGCTCTGCAGAATTGCGCGATTTTTTTTTTTTTAAATTGTTTTTGTTTTTACGCTCAGGTGCAAGTTGTTTTTATTTTTTTTTTTTTTTTAATTTACAACTTTTGTTCCGTGGCTTTCTATTATTTTTTTTTTATTTTTTTATGTTTTACCCCATTAGCGGCGGAGTTTTTCTACGAGTGGGGGGTGGGGGGTATAAAAAATAAAAGAAGAAAAGGAGCTTGAAAAAAGTGCACATTGCGCCACGTCGGCACAAGTCCCTTTTTTTTTTTTTGTTTTTGTTCTACCAGTGGCGGGTTTTTGGGGAGGGGGCCAGAAAATGCCTACGTGGCTGTATGGCCCTTGCTGTGGCAGGGCAAGCGGAAGTACGGGCTGAACGGGGAGGGGTGGGGGAAGGGGGGACATCGGGCGCTTAACTTTGAATACCCCCCGTGCGAAAGAGGCCTTATTTTTTTCTTCATTATTTTTCAAAGCGATGCCATTCAGAAAAATACTTAAAAAAAAAAAATCGTTGGGTGGTTTTGTACCCTTCCCAACCACCATCAGCCTAACCATCCCCTCCTTAAATTTTTTCATAATTTCTGCAACCTGTAAACCGACCGTTTTTTTGAAAAAAAAAAATGTCCTTAAGCAGAAAAGTGTACGCCTGGTTGATAAAAGGTGGCGCTGCTTTCATTTTACGTCATCAGAGGGAAAAATTCAAATCCCGAAGCTAAAAATGTTCTGTGGGCGCGCACTCCTGCGGTAGTGCGGGATGCTCCCCGTAACTGGGACACGTGTGGGATTCGATTCTTTTTGAATTTTCCTTTTCTTCACTTCCTTTTCTCTCTCTATTCTTTTTTTTTTCCTTTTTTATGTTTAAAGTTAAAAAGGAAGAAACCGCCAAAGAACCCCATCCCGCCACTGTTGCGGCGGCTCCTGTGGGACAACACGAGGGATGCCCCGAACCCAGAAAATAGAAAAAAAAGGGAAATAAATTAAAATTTCAAGTTGTCGTGGAGAGGCGCCAACAAACGGCAAAATACAAAAAAAAAAGGGAATTTGAAGAAAACCGACCTTTTGCACTCCAAGGAATAAAATTTTCCCTTTTCGCTCAAAAAATAGCACAAAAGTAACCGCTTTGATCTCATTCTCTTTCAAGAGCCTTAGATACGTTTTTTTATTTTTTTTTTTTATTTTCTATTTTTTATGTTTTTTTTTTTTATAATTTTTCACCGGCGTGCGCGCCGCAGCGCTCCCCGTTCCCCGGGTACGCGTCCCGGCGGTCGGCAGTAGCGCGTGTCCCCTTTTCCTTTGGAGGGTTCTCTGAAGAGGCCCATAGTGCGGCTCCCTTGGGATTTTTCACTTTGAATTTGCGCGCGCCCCCAGACCTCCCCCCCGTACCCGCAACCGAAAGGTCCTTGATCGTTCAGGTGGAATTAAACGAAAACGTGCAATAGTAAAAAAAAAAAATCGTTAGGGGGCAATTACACGATTTCAAATTTTTGGCGCCAATTAAGAGACCAAAAAGAAGACGAACAAAAAAAATTTCAAAAGTTCAAAGTGTGCCCGAAGATGTCTGTCTTTTTATGGAAAGTTTTTCACTTTATTTCTAATTTACTTCTAGAAAATACTCCAAAGATTTTTAGGTTTTTATTAACACCAAAATCGGGATAGGTCTGGAGTTAAAATTTCGGGAAACGGGACACCAAACTTGAGAGAGAATGGGGGTAACATCTCCGCGAAGTTATTTCTCGGGGTCGGAAACTCTTTTAAAAGAATTGGTTAGGAAATTAAAAATAAAAATCGCAAGGTAGCAATATTTTTAGGAAGTACTGCCAACATGTCCTGCTTTACGGGAAATTAAAAATCGGGATAGGTCTGGGAGTGGAAATTTCGGGACACGGGACTTCAAAGTGACTAGAGGGTGAAATTTACCTAAATAAATCCCGCCGTACTGCAGAAGCTGCAGTTTTTCAGAAAAACGTCTTAGGGTCTTAATAATTTTAGAAGGCTCTGAGACTATGTCCTGCTTTTTAAAAAGCCCAAATTCGGGATAGGTCTGGAGTAAAAATTTCGGGAATCGGGACTCTAAAGTGACCAAACGGTGAAATTTAGCTAAATAAAATTGAATCGATTGGGCCCTGTCGCGCTGCAAGGCCTGTAGCTTTGCAGGAAAAGCTCACGAAGCCCTAATAATTTTAGGAGGCTCTGAGGACATGTCCTGCTTTGCAGAAAGTCTAAAATCGGGATAGGTCTGGAGCAAAAATTTCGAGAATCGGGACTCCAAAGTGACCAAACGGTGAAATTTAGCTGAATAAAATTGAATCAATTGGGCCCTGTCGCGCTGCAAGGGCTGTAACTTTGCAGGAAAAACTCACGAAACCCTAATAATTTTAGGAGGCTCTGAGGACATGTCCTGCTTTGCAGAAAGTCTAAAATCGGGATAGGTCTGGAGCAAAAATTTCGAGAATCGGGACTCCAAAGTGACCAAACGGTGAAATTTAGCTAAATAAAATTGAATCGATTGGGCCCTGTCGCGCTGCAAGGGCTGTAACTTTGCAGGAAAAACTCACGAAGCCCTAATAATTTTAGGAGGCTCTGAGGACATGTCCTGCTTTGCAGAAAGTCTAAAATCGGGATAGGTCTGGAGCAAAAGTTTCGAGAATCGGGACTCCAAAGTGACCAAACGGTGAAATTTAGCTAAATAAAATTGAATCGATTGGGCCCTGTCGCGCTGCAAAGGCTGTAGCTTTGCAGGAAAAACTCACGAAGCCGTAATAATTTTAGGAGCCTCTGAGGACATGTCCTGCTTTGCAGAAAGTCTAAAATCGGGATAGGTCTGGAGCAAAAATTTCGAGAATCGGGACTCCAAAGTGACCAAACGGTGAAATTTAGCTAAATAAAATTGAATCGATTGGGCCCTGTCGTGCTGCAAGGGCTGTAGCTTTGCAGGAAAAACTCACGAAGCCCTAATAATTTTAGGAGGCTCTGAGGACATGTCCTGCTTTGCAGAAAGTCTAAAATCGGGATAGGTCTGGAGCAAAAATTTCGAGAATCGGGACTCCAAAGTGACCAAACGGTGAAATTTAGTTAAATAAAATTGAATCGATTGGGCCCTGTCGTGCTGCAAGGGCTGTAACTTTGCAGGAAAAACTCACGAAGCCCTAATAATTTTAGGAGGCTCTGAGGACATGTCCTGCTTTGCAGAAAGTCTAAAATCGGGATAGGTCTGGAGCAAAAATTTCGAGAATCGGGACTCCAAAATGACCAAACGGTGAAATTTAGCTAAATAAAATTGAATCGATTGGGCCCTGTCGTGCTGCAAGGGCTGTAACTTTGCAGGAAAAACTCATGAAGCCCTAATAATTTTAGGAGGCTCTGAGGACATGTCCTGCTTTGCAGAAAGTCTAAAATCGGGATAGGTCTGGAGCAAAAATTTCGAGAATCGGGACTCCAAAGTGACCAAACGGTGAAATTTAGCTAAATAAAATTGAATCGATTCGGCCCTGTCGCGCTGCAAGGGCTGTAACTTTGCAGGAAAAACTCACGAAGCCCTAATAATTTTAGGAGGCTCTGAGGATATGTCCTGCTTTTCAAAAAGTCTAAAATCGGGATAGGTCTGGAGCAAAAATTTCGAGAATCGGGACTCCAAAGTGACCAAACGGTGAAATTTAGCTAAATAAAATTGAATCGATTGGGCCCTGTCGTGCTGCAAGGGCTGTAGCTTTGCAGGAAAAACTCACGAAGCCCTAATAATTTTAGGAGGCTCTGAGGATATGTCCTGCTTTTCAAAAAGTCTAAAATCGGGATAGGTCTGGAGCAAAAATTTCGAGAATCGGGACTCCAAAGTGACCAAACGGTGAAATTTAGCTAAATAAAATTGAATCGATTGGGCCCTGTCGTGCTGCAAGGGCTGTAACTTTGCAGGAAAAACTCATGAAGCCCTAATAATTTTAGGAGGCTCTGAGGACATGTCCTGCTTTGCAGAAAGTCTAAAATCGGGATAGGTCTGGAGCAAAAATTTCGAGAATCGGGACTCCAAAGTGACCAAACGGTGAAATTTAGCTAAATAAAATTGAATCGATTGGGCCCTGTCGTGCTGCAAGGGCTGTAACTTTGCAGGAAAAACTCATGAAGCCCTAATAATTTTAGGAGGCTCTGAGGACATGTCCTGCTTTGCAGAAAGTCTAAAATCAGGATAGGTCTGGAGCAAAAATTTCGAGAATCGGGACTCCAAAGTGACCAAACGGTGAAATTTAGCTAAATAAAATTGAATCGATTGGGCCCTGTCGTGCTGCAAGGGCTGTAACTTTGCAGGAAAAACTCATGAAGCCCTAATAATTTTAGGAGGCTCTGAGGACATGTCCTGCTTTGCAGAAAGTCTAAAATCGGGATAGGTCTGGAGCAAAAATTTCGAGAATCGGGACTCCAAAGTGACCAAACGGTGAAATTTAGCTAAATAAAATTGAATCGATTCGGCCCTGTCGCGCTGCAAGGGCTGTAACTTTGCAGGAAAAACTCACGAAGCCCTAATAATTTTAGGAGGCTCTGAGGACATGTCCTGCTTTGCAGAAAGTCTAAAATCGGGATAGGTCTGGAGCAAAAATTTCGAGAATCGGGACTCCAAAGTGACCAAATGGTGAAATTTAGTTAAATAAAATTGAATCGATTGGGCCCTGTCGTGCTGCAAGGGCTGTAACTTTGCAGGAAAAACTCACGAAGCCCTAATAATTTTAGGAGGCTCTGAGGACATGTCCTGCTTTTCAAAAAGTCCAAAATCGGGATAGGTGTGGAGTAAAAAATTTCAAATTATCATCCCCGGAAAAATCACTGGTTTTATAATTCAACTAAAAGAAGTTAAAAATGGGAGAAACCGTAAAATTAGCTAAGTGGTCTTTTCGGTGATGGTACCTCCGGGGGGGGATTTTCTTCTTCCCGTAAAAATTAAATAAAAAAAAAGAGAAAGGAGCAAATTTAATTTCCTTAAAAGGTTTTCTTCAGTTTTATCCCAGAAAGTTGCAATTTTTTGTGAGGGGGTAAAGTTTTCTTTATTTTTAAATTGATTTCTCCTCATTTCTTTTTTTTTATTTTGTACTTTTTGCTATTTCTTCATTTTTAAATCTTTTGTGACAAAAAAAAAAAAAAAAAAATATTTCATTCGGGGCAACAATCCCAAAAAGAAAACGAAAAATGTTGTCCGCAAGACGAAAAGTAAAATTTTCTTTTGATTGATTGATCAGCTCCCGTGACGACAGAACAGACAGGGCTGGGAGTAAAAGAAACAGAAAAACAAAAAGAAAACGATTCCCGGTTTCGGGGTTCCTTTTTTTTTTTTTTATTTTAAGGTCTAATTAGGGTCCAGACTTGAGGCAGAGGTACCCAAAATAAAAAAAAAATTTTAAAGATAATTTTTAATGAGGGCAAACAGGCGGAGTAATTTAATTAAAAAAAAAAAACAAAAACAAAAATGAAAAAGGGACAAAAAGACACGGTCCTGAGGGAATATTTTTTGGGTCATAGACCTGCAAAATATAAAAAAATATGAAAAAAAGATAAAAACGAATTCTGGGATGGTAGCGCAAGTGTAAAACGGGAACGATACCCAGGGATGGGGGTATGCCACCGAATTTTTGTGAGATCGATCAGGGGGGGGAGGTCCTAGGTGAAATGAAAATCGCAAACATTCTTTTTTTTTGGAGACCCAAGATTTTGGGAGAAAGAAGAAATTTTTGATTCGGTGTCGCCTCGTAAATGGCCCGAGAGTAGCTGCACCGCCAGCAAACAGCAGCCAGCCAGCCAGCCAGCCAGCATCTCTAAAATTTTTGGCGGGAATTTTAAAATAAAATTTTGCCGCTCAAAATTGTTTTCCTCTGCCCTGTTTTTCTGGTGCATTTTCCGTCTAATGAGGTGGAAAATTTTTACGCAATTTCGGTGGGGTATTTAACAGCAAAACTTCCCCATCCCCAAAATTTGAAGGGTAACCGGGTAACCGGGAAATGATTCAGCTGTAAAACATTTTCCGGGATAGTGTGGGCTACCGGGCGGACTGTTTAAGATGAGGATGAGGAGGAGGAGGAGGAGGAGGCTATTAAAACGGTCAAAATCACACTCTTAATTTTTTTTTTTTAGGGTCCATACATCACCCGAGGGATTTTATTGTTCAGTCCCTGGAATGAGGAGAACCGAATTCCCGAAATTTTCTCGTATTAACGACGAAACTGTGTGTGATTTTCGGGAATTTCTCAAATTCTTCACAAATTCGTTCCATGGAGAACGTGTCTGTTTTCTTGGGGTTTATTTAAACAATTCTCTGTTATTTTTTTTTTTTTTTTCTGGGGGTATTTTCACTCCTGTTCCTCCCCTAGGAATTTTAGCTAAGAGGGCCAAAAGAAAAAGGGGTGTGTTATTTTAGGGAGGAACCCCAAATAGAATTTAACTTTAACACAAAAACAAAAAAAATGTTTTTCGAACAGAAATTCCATTTAAGAGGAAAACAAAAAAATTTTATTCAGCTACTCTCAAAACCCCCAGGTAGTAAATTTTAAATAACAAAAAAAAACAAATGACTTTGTGGCGCTGAGATCGGACAGATTGGCCAAAACAAAACAAAACAACGACTGTTCCCTGTCACTTGAATCGAACGGAACCACCACCGGTGTGTTGGTGGAGGGGGGGGGGGGGGCTCTGTTCGTTGAGGGAAACGGCATATTTAAAATGAGGGCACCGTCCGACAGTTTTTTAATTTCATTTCAAAAATATCCCAAAAAAAAATGCGCAGCGCGTAAGTTAAATACAAAAAAAAAAAAAAAAAAATTCTGCATACGTTCGAAAAGTGCACCCCATGCGGCGGGATTCATTTGAGGAATTTTTTCTTTTCTTACTTTTTCCTTTTCGCTACAAAAAAAAACAAAAACAAAAAAAAAACTATTTATGTCTCCGGTGAGTTTGTCCTGTTTACGTGTGACAGGTGGATCAGATGTGGGTCCGTTCAGAAAATTTTGAATGATGACGTAAATGTTTTTTTTTTGTTTTTTTTATATAAACAAAACAAACAAACAAAAATAGCAAATAGTTTTGGGTTTTTTGTTTGGGGGGTACCTGTTTACCTTTTTATAAAGGGGACAACAAAAAAAAAACAAAAAAAACCTCTTGACGAAGGTCAAGCCGCGTGATCTTGATCAGTTTTCTTTTAGTTTTTTTTATTTTTTGTTTTTAATTAAAGAAAAAATGTCAAGAGAAATAAAAACCGTCTTTTCTCAGGCTGGACAGCGGAACGCCAGGAGAAAGACACGTCTCAAAAATAACAAAAAGACATCTAGTCTCGGAGCTCCCTACTCTCCCCTATTCCCGCCAATTCTTATGGTCAATTCATCTGGGAGGGTCAAGATCACTGTGAAAATTGCGCGCTACTCTTTAAAAAAAAAAAAACATTTCTTGAGATGCTGTCCCTCACGCTACCGAGATTACAAGAAAATTTCAATCTTTTTTAAATTTTATTTCTTTCCTTTCGTTCATTTTAAGAAGAATTCCAATGATCCCCTTCCCCCTGTATCCAGGCAATTACCCAACAGAATTTTGATTTAAACCGACGTGCGACAGTGGGATCCACAGAGCAAAAAAAAAAACAGATAACAAAAATTTTTTAAATTGAGACAAAATTAAAAAGGGGGTCCTATGTTTGTTTTATTTGTTTTGTTTTGTTTTTTAGATGACCGCGCGATCATTGATCATATGATCTACCGGCTAGACCTAATTTTACCTTCTTCTTACCCCCCGTACCCCCCGTACCCCCCCGTACCCCTTTTCTTTTAAAGTCTAGAAAAATTTAAGAGATGTTCAAAAAAATTCTCCTGTGAACTGAAGCAAATGACTGATTTTAGCTACTGCGGTGCGGACTTTTGAAACCTTTTTTTTTTTTTGAGATGAAGGGAACCCTTTTTTTTGGTTTTTCTAGGTGTCATCATTTCATCTCCTCAATCAAGAGGTTTTTTATAGTTTTTGTGTAGATTTATGTATCTCCCCCCCCCTCCCCCCCCCCGATTTTAAAGTTTTGTTACACACGTTTCTTTCGTAAAACGATTAAAAGAGCAGTGGCCCAAAACGTCTGCCCTGCGGTATGTTGTCGTCGTTTGTTAAAAAGTAAAAATATGGTAAAAAAACGCGCGTAATTCTTTTTAATTAACTCCCTTCTTGTCGTTTTTGTATAAAACATAGAGAAAAACATACCCCTCTTTCTTAAAAGGTGAATAATAGAAGAAAAAAAAATTTATATAAAAAGAATTTTGATAAAAAGAAATTTTAACGTGTGCTCTTTTGCCTCGGTTGAGTGCATTTAAATCGCGCGCACTTTTTTATCCATCCATCCTAAGGGAGTGGGATTTATGGGGGTTGTGGGGGTTGTTTGGGGTTGTTTGGGGTTGTGGGGATTGCAGGGGTAGGTGAGGGTAAGGAAAGAAAAAAAACACAACATTTAAACACACTCCCCCACACGTGAATTCCACACGCAGCCTTTTGTATGCCCCTTCTTCCCTGTGAGCGTTACAGGAAAAATAATTCACCCCGTTTTTCTTGAATAATTTTCGTTTTTTTTTTCTTTCTGTTTTTCCCTAAAATTAAAAAAAAAAAAAAAAATACAGAAAAATAAGTAAAATGCCCTAAAAGAGGAGTAAAATGGCAGCGTTTTTCTCCCTTTTGTTTTTCCCGCCTTTTTTTCTTTTTCACAATTCGCCAAGGCACTTTTCATGTTTTGTTTTGTTTTTGCCTCGTTTCTCATTATTCAAAAGTTCCAGGGCTTCCTGGGAAAAAAAATGTAAAAAAAAGGGAAACAATCCCAAACCCTCATTTTCACTCAATTTTTGAGCTCATTTCTCAGCTTTTCACTCATTTGTCTGTTTTTATTTTTACTAATTACAGAAAAAAAAAGAAAACCTCAGCGCCTCTTAAGTATTAAAAAAATTCTGCCTCCCTCCTACGCTAGAGAGGATTTCAGGATAGGCCGCTTTTATCCTAATTAAATCTATTTTTTTTTCCCCTCCTCCCCGACTAGCACTCATTTTGAATCATTCATCAATCTCACTCAAATTTACGAACGCACGCAATCCGGACTTTATTAAATTTATTCAATTTTTTAGATTTTGTTTTGTTTTTTTTTTTCTTATTAGCAGCTCATTTATTTAATTGTCACGCAACGTTTGCGACTGTATCTCGTTTTGCAGAAATTCTTGGCTGTAAACAGGAGTTAAATGGAAAACGTTATTTTAAATTTCACCCTATGTCCCATACGACAAACACTTTTCGGTTATATTCACTCTCATAAGCCTCGGAGCATGCGACAAGGACGTTAGGTTAACTTTTATGAAGATTAAGAAAGGAATTTTCCAGTTTTTATAACGCCCGGATCACCCTAAGACTCCTAGCAAAAATTCAAATTTTTATGAAGCTGGATATAAAATTTCAACCCCTCTTCCATACATCAAACACAGAAATTTTATGAAGGTGAATATAAAAAACCTGTGAAATCCGAAAAAATGAGTTTTTTTCATTATGATTTTTACCCGTCTTGAAGGAAAATTGGAATTTTTGGATGAAAAAAGAAAAACCTTCTTCACGAAAAATGCTCTCCTGGCCACAAAACTAATTAATAAATTCTGAAATTTTGTCTAGACTAAGTCAACATGTCTAGCTATCTAGGAAAAATAAAAACAGGGTACCTCTCGAAGGAATATTTTAAGCCACAGGGTGTAGAAGTTGAGATAATGTTAAATTTTTATCTTTGGTCACTTTGGTGTTCTGATTCTCGAAAATTTTACTCTAGACCTATCATGATTTTAGGCCTCGTGGAAAGCGTAATATGTCCTTAGAGTCTGTTAAAATTATTACGGATCTGTGAGTTTTTTCTGCAAAGTTACAGCCTTTGTAGTGCAGCGGGATCCATTTAATTTAATTTTAGCTAAATTTCACCCTCTAGTCATTTTAGAATCCTGCCTACCGAAAATTTTGCTCTACATCTATCCCGATGGATAGATTTCTGGAAAGCAGGACTTGTCCTCAGAGCCTCCTAAAATTATTGGGGTCCTGCGATTATTTTCTGCAAAGCTGCAGCGTTTGTAGTGCGGCGGAGCCCAATTTTTTAAATTTATTTAGCTAAATTTCGCCCTCTAGTTAGTTTCGAATGTTTCCTCTCGGAATTTTTGCTTCAGACCTATCCTGATTTTAACTTTTCTAGGAAGCGGGTTATGTTCTTAGAGCCTCCTAAAATTATTGGGTCCCTGCGATTTTTCTCTGCAAAGCTGCAGCCCCTGCAGCGCGGCGGGACCCTATCCGTTTAATTTTATTTAGCTAAATTGCATTCTTTGGTCAATTCGGGGTCCCGTTTTCAGAAAATTTTCCTCCAGACCTATCCCGTTTTTGTACTTTTTGGAAAGCAGGACTTGTCCTCAGAGCGCACTAAAATTATTGGGGCCCTGCGATTATTTTCTGCAAAGCTGCAGCGTTTGTAGTGCAGCAAAGCCCAATTCATTTAGCTAAATTCTGCCTTTTAGTTAATTTGGAGTCCCTGCTCCCGAAATTTTTGCTCCAGACCTATCCTGATTTTGGCTTTCCTGGGAAGTGGCGCATGTTCTTAGAGCCTCCTAAAATTATTGGAGCCGTGCGACATTTTTCTGCAAAACTGTAGCCTTAGAGGTGCAGCGGGACCCTATTTATTAAATTTTATTTAGCTAAATTTCATCCTCTGGTCAATTTGGCGTCCCGTCTCCCGAAATTTTTGCTCTAGACCAATTCCGGTTTTGGTTTTCCTAGAAAGCAGGACATGTCTTTGGAGCGTCCTAAAATTTTTGGGGCCCTGCGATTATTTTCTGCAAAGCTGCAGCATTTGAAGTGCTACAGAGCTCAATTTATTTAGCTAAATTTCGCCCTTTAGTTAGTTTGGAGTCCCTCTTTTCAAAATTTTTGCTCCAGACCTATCCTGATTGTGGCTTTTCTAGGGAGTGAGACATGTTCTTAGAGCCTCCTAAAATTATTGGGATCCTACGATTATTTCCTGGAAAGCTGCAGACTTTGCAGCGCGATAGCCTCCTAAATTAATTTAATTAAATTTCACCCTCTGGTTACTTTGGTGTGTCGATTCTCGAAATTTTTTCCTCCAGACCTCTACCGATTTCGGTCCTCCTAAAAACCAGGACATCTCGTTAGAATCTCCAGAAATTATTAGGGGATCTAATGACTGTTTAAAAAAATTTACTTAAAATGTAAAAACCCCTTGATTTGGGGCACCTATTCCCTTCCGGTGATCGGGGATATTAAGCCATCTCCAGGCTCTCCTTTAGGAGGACACTCATCCACATTTTTCCAGTATTCTCAGCCTCTGTAGCCGATTCTAAAACTCCCGCCCTCCATGCAAAATGTCCTTGTACCCCCAAAAATCCTTTTATTTTTTTTTATTTATAATTTTCTCAATTCCTCTTTTTATTATTCCCCATTTATTTATACAATTTTCCCTTCTTTTTGTATTCTCCCCCCGTTCCTGTTTTTGTAATTCCTCCTGACCATCATAAATCAGGGCGAATTTTACAGAAATAAATTTTCCAGTTGAACAAACTCTTTCTTCACGAACATTTAAAACGTTGCGCGCCCAAAAACCCTACCATCGTCCGGCGATAGTGTGTGCGATGGCGTTGCGTTGGGTTTTGTTATAAATAAAAAAAAAACCCATTTTTTTTTATTTATAATAAAAAATTAATAAAATTATGACCGGAGTAATAAATTAAAAATAAGAGGAAAACTTGTGTAGGCTTAAAACTGGAAAAAGCGACACATTGTGCGCTAGGCCTTAATAAACCCACCGGGCCGTGTGGTTCCCGCTTTATTTTTTTACCTGGAATTTATTTTTAATTTCCAGGAAACTTTAAACCCATGTACAATTAGCAAATTCACATTTTCCTCGCATATTTTTAGGGGATAGACAAACAAAAATTTGAATCCTTTTAAATTTTGTTTTTATTTTTAATATTTCGCAAAATTAATCGATTTAATTTAAAATTTTAAATTTTTATTAGTTACCTAGTTACCCTTGAATTAATCGCCACCGAGTGGTGTTAACGAGGTTACAATAATTTCGGAGTTATCCCAATTTAAAGTGGGCCACATCGATTTTTGAAAATTTTTCAAAAATAACGAAATATTCAAAAAGGCGGGAAAAGTTTGCAGCATAGGATGGGGGTTACAGATACCGGTGGGGTTGGTTCTGCAATGGGTGGGTACCTTGTCGTGTCGTCATCATCAATTTAAATAAAACTTGAGCACCCTGCCGGTGACAGGTTTATTTTTGGGTGACGACAACTGCATTTAACAGGGTCCGGGGACCCTAAAGCATGGCACAAATTTTTCGCCAAAAACGATGAAGTACAACGGGGGTCAGGGTGATTCTAGAGCCCTACTTACATTTTAGTGGAGCGCCCCCTGAAATTTTTTGGGTTCGTTTATTACCGTTGTATTCGGTAAATTTCCCTTACCCATCGGGGTGATCGCTTTCATCCCTCATTAAGATTCAGGTCAGGGTGGTGAGCAGTGGCGGCGGCGGCAGCGGCGGCAACGGGCAGATTAACTGACTGCAAATGTCACCCCCTCTTTCCTTTTATTTTTTTTTTATTTTATCATCCTCTGATTAAATTTATCAGAGCCTTCAATCAAATCGAAAACTGTAGCGCACTCTCCGGAGTGCGCGGTAACACCGTCGTCATATCATCGGGATATAAAAAGAGTAAAACACAATTGCCGTGCTCACTCAACTGGAATCCGACAGAGGGCGATTGTCGCCTCGAAAGGAGCGATGGACAGAGATCGGTCCCCTGCGGTACCCCATTCCCAATTTCATCGTTTCGACCCTGCGACGACCAGGCGAGTCCCAATTATTCTTCCCGATAATCCCGGGGCTAGTTTTTAGCCTTAAGATGTACGAGTAAAATAAATAAAATAAAAAAAAAAAAGTGTACACAAAAAAAATAAAACCAAATAAAAAACCAGAAACGGTCTTTAAGCCTCAAACCAACATCGCAACACTCCGCTGCCGCCACATGGACTTTTCGTTCGGTCCGGGAGCATTGCTGGCGCCCCTCCGTTTCTGTGTCCAGCGGCGGCGTGTCCCAGATGATCCCAGAGATCCAGAGCGGCAGCGGCAGCAGCAGCAGCCGTTCATGCCTGGATCATTCGACTGGAAAATGAAGGTTTTGTGAATTTCGGCTTTGTTCCACCCGGCAACTAACTTGCCTCCTGCCTCCTGCCTCCTTTATTTCTTGTGCCCTTCTTTTTCCACTCTTTTATTTCTTTTTTATTTTTTTTTTTTTTTGAGCAATCATTGTCATCGCAAATTACACGAAAATTAAATCACACCCCTGAAAAACGGACGCGTTCCCGCTCAATTCGGGTAGAATTTTTTTTTTTTACTTTTGTATGCTTTTTGTCTGGTTCTTATGGTCCTGGGGGATGCAAACGAAGCAAGTCCCCTACACCTGTGAACCAATTTTACTTATTTTAAGAAAATTTTGTATCTCAACATTTTGATTTCGTTTACGCAAATTGTAGACTTTTTTAAAAAAAAACTAAAAATCGTAGGACCACAATATTTATAGGGGGCATTAAAGACATCTCCAGCTTTTTAGGAAGCCCAAAATTGGAATAGGTGTGGTGTAAAAATTTCGGGAATCGGGACGATAAATTAATCAGGTAGAATTTTACTAAAATTTTGCTCTTTGTGGAGCCCGTCGTCGTGCAAAGGGCTAAAGATTTTTAAAATAAAAAATCTCTGAATCGTAAAAATTTAAGCAGATACTCCGCTTTCTAGAAAACCAAAAATCGGGATAGGTCTGGAACGAAAATTTTGGAAGACGGGACTCTAAAGTGACCAGAGGGTGAAATTTAGGTAAATTAATTTAAATGAATTGGGTTCCGCTGCACTGTAAAGGCTGTAACTTTGCAGAAATAAATCACAGGACTCTAATAATTTTAGGAGGCTCTAAGGATATGTACCGCTTTCCAGAAAGCCCAAAATCGGGATAGGTCTAGAGCAAGAATTTTGGAAGACGGCTTCAAAGTGACCAAAGGGCCAATTTTAGTTAAATAAAACTAAATAAATTGGGTCTCGCCGCGCTGCAGAGACTCTAGCTTTGCAGGAAAAAAGCACAGAGCCCGAATAATTGGAGGAGACTTTAAGGACATGTCTTGCTTTCCAGAAAGTCCAAAACCGGGATAGCTCTAGAGCAAAATTTTCGGGAAACGGGACTCCAAAATGACTAGAGGGTAAAATTTAGCTAAATAAAATTAAATTAATTGGGTCTCGCCGCGCTGCAGAGGCTCTAGCTTTGCAGGAAAAGAGCACAGACTCCCAATAATTGGAGGAGACTTTAAGGACATGTCTTGCTTTCCAGAAAGTCCAAAACCGGGATAGCTCTAGAGCAAAATTTTCGGGAAACGGGACTCCAAAATGACTAGAGGGTAAAATTTAGCTAAATAAAATTAAATTAATTGGGTCTCGCCGCGCTGCAGAGGCTCTAGCTTTGCAGGAAAAGAGCACAGACCCCCAATAATTGGAGGAGACTTTAAGGACATGTCTTGCTTTCCAGAAAGTCCAAAACCGGGATAGCTCTAGAGCAAAATTTTCGGGAAACGGGACTCCAAAAATGACTAGAGGGTCAAATTTAGCTAAATAAAACTAAATAAATTGGGTCTCGCCGCGCTGCAGAGGCTCTAGCTTTGCAGGAAAAAAGCATAGAGCCCCAATAATTGGAGGAGACTTTAAGGACATGTCTCGCTTTCCAGAATGTCCAAAATCAGGATAGGTCTAAAGCAAAATTTTCGAAAATCAGGACACCAAAGTGACCATAGATCAAAATTTAACGTTATCTCAACTTCTACACCCTGTACCTCAAAATATCCCTTCAGGAGGTATCCTGTTTTTAGTTTTCCTGGATAGCAGGACATGTTGACTTAGTCTGAGCAAATTTCAGAATTCAATTAATGGAGTTTTGGAGCCAGGAGAGCATTTTTTCGGGAGGGATAGGGCCAAATTTATGAAGGGTTTTCTCAAAAAATCGGGATAGGTGTCTGGAGCAATACCCTCAAAATTCCATCCCTTAGAAAAATAGTTTTAATATTAATCAGCCGTACGTTTTCCCATGTCCTTCAGGACTCTTTGTGTCCTCAAGGACAATACAAACAAATAATAATAAAAAAAAAAAGGAAAAGGACTTGTCATGGTCCCTCTTTTGTTCCAGAAAAATTGCAACACGAAAAATTGCCACCCTGCTTATTTGTTTGGCGGTCGAAAAATATATCCCAATAAAATTTTGTCGGTAGCGCCGCCGGGAGCAGCAATTCATCATTCATCCCACAGGCGGCTAATCCCCGGGACGCGTCAATCGTTCACACAGAAAAAATTCATTTTTGTTATAACCCGACAAAACCTTTCAATCGGCTGCTGCCCGCCCGCAAGGGGGATGGGGTTGCTCCTGCTGGACCAATGTTACATCCTTCGGGAACAGCTGACGACTCACCACGGGCAGGCGAGAAAAATATTTTTGGTCTTTGTATCGCGCCCGAGAGAAGAATTCCCCCGCACTACAAAAACACAAAACAAAAAAAAAAAAACAAAAAAAAGGAACAACACCAACAATAAAATCCCGAATTATTCCCGGGATTCCAGAGAGGTCGAGGGGACTCGATGTTTTGTAATTAATTAAGGAAAATTGCTCTCTTAACCTTAATCAACCGTCAAGATCAATTCCAGTGACTCCTGGGGGAAGGGGGAGAGATAACACATGAAAAAAAAAAAAATAAAGGGGATGAGTTTTCGGTCAGAAGAATCCTGGGGATTGGTCGGGATAAGACGGCCACTGGACATTTCCGACAGGCCCCGACACGATGCAATTCCTTCGGTTTCTCGTTTGGCTGTCGGATTTTACGCGCTGTCGGCAGGCCGCACACTCCCTCGGGATGAGTCCTACGGGATGGACTCCCTTGTCCGTCGCATAAATTCTGAGAGACATGCGAAACTTCAGGACTCGATCCTGGCAAACGTAAACCCGAATAAAAGTTACCAAAACAAATCGCATTGGATTGCTAAGAGGAGGGGGGAGGGAGGCAAACGTCCCGGGTTCCCGGAATCCTTGAATTGAATCCCCCGTCCGAAAATTGAACCAATTGTAAAGACATCACCGTGGCAAATGCATTTGACATGACATCTTTATAAGGTTCTGGAGCTACCCCAGATTTTATGTTTTGCACGATTCAATTGTATCCCCCCGCTCCTGCAGGAACATTATCCAGAGTCTCTTAGTGGAAGTAGATTACAAAAATAAAGTTAAAATATGTGGGGTACGCATTTTATGAGAAATTTTTGCTCTAGACCTATCCTGATTTTGGGCTTTTTGGAAAGCGGGACTTTTCTACAGAGCGTCCAGAAATTATTGGAGCCCGGGAATTTTTTTCTGGGAATCTCCAGCCTTTTGTAGCATGTCGGGAACTCGATTTATTTAATTTTATTTAGCTAATTATCACAATCTGGTCATTTTGGTGCCTCGTTTCCCAAAATTTTTGCTCTAGAGCTATCCCGATTTCGGGATTCCTGGAAAGCGAGACATGTCCTCTAAGCCTCCTGAAATTATTAGAGTCCTGTGATCTTTTTCTGCAAAGCTGCAGCCTTTGAAGTACAGCGGTACCCAATTTATTTAATTTTTATTTACCTAAATTTCGCCCTCTGGTCAATTTGGCGTCCCGATTCCCGAAATTTTTGCTCCAGACCTATCCCGATTTTGCATTTTCTGGAAATCGGAATATGTCCTTAGTTCTTCCTAAAATTATTAGAGTCCTGCGCTTATTTCCTGCAAAGCTGCAGTCTTTGCAGTGCGACGGGACCCAATTTGTTTGATTTGTTTTTAGCTAAATTTCGTCCTCTGGTCACTTTGGCGTCCCGATTCCCGAAATTTTTGCTTCAGACCTATCCCGAATTTGGGCTTCCTATAAAGCTGGACACGTCTTCAGAGCCTCGTAAAATTTTTGGAATCCTGAGATTGTTTTCTGCAAAGCTGCAGTGATTGCAGTGCGACGGGACCCAATTTATTTAATTTTCTTTAGCTAAAATTCGTCCTCTGCTCAATTTGGCACCTCGATTCCCAAAATTTTTGCTCTAGAGGTACCTTGATTTTGGAATTCCTGGAAAGCGAGACATGTCCTTAGAGCCTCCTAAAATTATTAGAGTCCTGCGAGTGTTTTCTGCAAAGCTGCAGCCTTTGCAGTGCGACGGGACCCAATTTATTTTATTTTTTTTAGCTAAATTTTGCCCTCTGGTCAATTTGGCGTCCCGATTCCCAAAATTTTTGCTTCAGACCTATCCCGAATTTGGGCTTCCTGGAAAGCGAGACATGTCCTTAGAGCCTCCTAAAATTATTAGAGTTCTGCGAGTGTTTTCTGCAAAGCTGCAGCCTTTGCAGTGCGACGGGACCCAATTTATTTTATTTTTTTTAGCTAAATTTTGCCCTCTGGTCACTTTGGCGTCCCGATTCCCAAAATTTTTGCTTCAGACCTATCCCGAATTTGGGCTTCCTGGAAAGCGAGACATGTCCTTAGAGCCTCCTAAAATTATTAGAGTCCTGCAAGTGTTTTCTGCAAAGCTGCAGCCTTTGCAGTGCGACGGGACCCAATTTATTTTATTTTTTTTAGGCAAATTTCGTCCTCTGGTCACTTTGGCGTCCCGATTCCCAAAATTTTTGCTCCAGACCTATCCCGATTTTGTGCTTCCTGAAAAGCAGGACATATCCTTAGACCATCCTAAAATCATTGGCTCCCGGGGATTATTTTTTACTTAATTAATTTTAATTCAAAATGTTTGCTTTGCATTTAAAATGTTTTGCCTGCCTGCTAATTCTGTTTTTAATTAAATTTTCGTAATTAATTTGATTTAAATTAAAAATTTGTTGAGACATTATAAAAATTTTTTAACGATTATTTTTCTTCTTATTTCTTTGCAGTAAAATTCTTCATCAAAAATATACAAAAAAAAAACAAACAAACAAAAAAATCTGTGGACATTCAACAGCTTGAAAAATTTGAAAGGATCAAAACAAATCAGGGAAAATAATTTAAAAAAACAAAAAAAAATTAAAGGAAGTGTGTCCCTTTAATAAAAAAAAAATAAATTAAATTAATTTTAAAAGAATAAGAAAAATTAGAGTAGAATACAAAAAAAAAAAAAATAATTATTTTGGGCAAAACTAAAAAGGGAGTTGGGCGGAAATTTTTGAAGAGGGGGACTTGCTTCAACATTTTCGGGGTATTTTTAAAGGTTCGAAGACATCAAGCTGATTGGAGCCGGTCTTCAGCACCCGTTAACGCGGGATGGTGTTGATTCGTTTTGGAAAATGCCGCATGCAGGTAATAAAATTAAATTAATCGAATCGATTTCGTTACAAATTCAAACAAAAAAAAAAAAGAAAAAAAAATTTAAACATTTTGAGGATCCCACACAAAATCGCAAATATTTGCCACAATTTAAGAAAATGTCGGTTACGTAACAGAGCTGTAAAGCTAATAAAACGCATCAAAACGTATCAAAATTGCGTCAAAATGCATCAAAACTGCGTCAAAATGTATCAAAACGCATCTGAACGCATCAAAATTGCATCAAAATGCATCAATACTGCGTCAAAACTGCATCAAAATGCATCAAAACGTATCAAAACGTGAACTTTATTTACTTTTTGTGTCGGTTAAAGAGAAGAATAAGCCCGAAACGATGTAACCCACCCCCATTTGGCCACTCAAAATGCAGCCCTCGCCCCCGGCTCTAAAGCCGTTTCTTCGCCTTTATTATAATTTTTTTTTTCTGTTTGCTTCAGCGCTCGGCTCCTCCTAATTTGGCTCAATTTCATAACCACCCTATTTTTCTGCCTCAACAACTGCGCCCTTTTGTCCGCAGATTGATCATTTGACGCAATTACGCCGTTTTTTTTTTTTTTTTTTTTTTTTGAAATCAACAAAAGTTTCCTCTGGTCGGTTCTACGCTTTTAAATTGAATTGATCTTGGGCTGTCGTCGTGTCAGCATCCTGGTCCCGATTTTGTCGACCAGACACAGGACCAGGACGACGGCAACGGTTTGCCACCAGAAGATGAAATAAAAATTGGGGTTTAGTTGCACACGGGCGAGATATGCTGCCAACCAAACGATTTCGATTGCCTGCTAAAAATTAAGGACACGTGTCGAAGAAATCGCGTCCTTTTTTTTTTTTTTTGTTTTCTTCCCCTCTCCAGGGAAGGGTATTCCCGGTTCGTTTTTTTTATATCCCTCTATTGTCGTTTTCCTGTAAGGAAACGGTTCCCTTTTTAAAAAAAAAAAAAATTTCTTCTAATTCCCTGATTAGGTGATTTTAATTCAGGTGATTAAAATTTAATTACAGGTAAAATGATAAAATCAAATCCCACTTCTGATACTGGAAAATTTTTTGAAAGAAAACTACTTAACCCTAAAAATATTCCCAGCTCTGTTGGGGGTCTAATTGTGAATTAAAATGCGATTTGAAAACTTTTGAATTCATCACTTCACTTCAGATTTAAGTGATCATCTCAAGTTGCTTCGAAAACAAAAAAGAAAAAATAACTAAACAAGGACCCATGATGTAGCCCATCGGCACACCGCTCATTTTTCATATTCTCATCCCTCACGAGAGGGCGGTGTGTGTAGTGCTCGATTTGCGAAGTGGTTTAATTAAGAGGTGATTTTCATTTGTCTCACGCTGTGCAAAGAATTGCACTGTACAGAAAACGAAAAAAAAAAATATATAAAATAATAATTCGGGGGATTTATTTATAATTTTTTTTTGTTGTAGTCTCAACCCTAACTAAAGCTTACCTCACACTGCTGTCCGCTGCTGACTCTGCCACCCGCTACGAAAAAGACTTCAAACTCAATTTGAATTTCCGCTTGAATAATCACAGTAAATTAGTGCATGAATCGGCCGCTCAATCCCCCCCTCCCCCCTCCCCCTCCCTGCCCTTCGCTCTCACCAGACAGTGGCGGTAGTGGCGGTAGTGGCGGCAGTGGCGGCGGCGGCAGCAGCAGCGGCAAAAACGGACAAGGGTTTAGTCGGGGCGCAACCACCCACCCTTACAAATTTATCCCACTTCAAGTCATCCCCCTTTGATGTGTGCGGTTCTCTTGTTCTTTTCCCTGGCCCAGGGGGTGCTGCTGATGAATCGGCTAACGTGGATAGGGTGAGACAGACCCTTAACCCCGGTACGGGGGGAGGACACTTGAGCAATGATATTAACTTTAATCGCCAGATTATGACGGGCAAATTAATAGAAAATTTTGAGATTTAACCAAAAATTTTAACCGGGCGGGGGGCGAGGGGGGGTTAAGGGATGAAGGGGGTGGGAGGGTGGTGGTGGGAGGGGGATAGAAGCATTTCATATCACAAAACATATCCAAAATTGTTAATTATAACAAAAATTACTTACGAAAAATTTCGATCTATATAGGCTCAAAACGCTTTAGATTTTTGAAAAACAATTTTCGAGAACTGATATTTTTAGGGTGTAATGCGAACATGTTTAACTTTCTAAAAAGTTCAAAATCGGGATAGATCTGGAGTAAAAATTTCAAGAAACGGGATGCCAAACTTAAAAGTGGGATAAAGTTTTAGTAAACTCTGATCTAAGTCAGCTCAAAATGCTATAATTGTTTTATTTAAATTTTCTGATCGTAATATTTTTACAGTAAACTCTGAACATGTCTACCTTTCTAAAAAGTCCAAAATCGGGATAAGTCTGAAGTAAAAGTTTCAAGAAACAGGACGTCAAACTTAAAAAAGGGAAAAAAACTCACTAAAATCTGATCTGAGTCAGCTCAAAATGCTATAATTTTTTTTACATAAATTCTTTGATCGTAATATTTTTAAAATATACTCTGAACATGTCTACCTTTCTGAAAAGTCCAAAATCGGGATAGGTCTGGAGAAAAAATTTCAAGAACAGGGACATTGAACTTGTTAAAATGGTAAAATTTAACTAAAAATTTCGTACTATTCCAGCTCAAAATGGTGTAAATTACTTAAAAATAATTCGTTTTATCCCAATAGTTTTTTAAATCTTTTGCGAACATATCCTGCTGTCTAGAAAATATAAAATTGGGATAAGTCTAGAAGGAAATTTTTCGGGATACGTCCACCCAATTATTAGGGGATAACTTAAAAATTGCCACCTTATCTCCGGTGATAGATTCATAAAATTTTTGTTATATAGTTTCTTTGTTGTTGTTGTTGTTGTTGTGGTTATTGTGGTGAAATTTAAAAGGTAACATCCCAGGGTATTATAATCATTCCTGAAGGAGCGTGAACCCGTACAACAATAGACCGCCAACCACCCCCGCCGAATTGACGGTGAAAAAGAAACGTAAAACGAAAATATCTTTTTAAAACCAATGGTTCCGGGGGTTGCGGTAAAGAAATAAGAAATCCTTCTTGAATTCAAGACTTTTCTTCCCTAAGGAACCTCTTGAAAGATTTTGTTTTGTTTGATTCGCCCGAGAGCCCCAAATAAAAAGATTTTTGTTCGATTGTGGCAGAAAATCAAATCGTCAGCCGGTCGACTTACCGCACTCTGTGCACACACGAAGAAATGTGGCAGTGTGGCGGCAGCTTTAGGTTTTTAAGGTGGTGCCCACAATTCCTGAGGAGATTACGATTTTTTCCCTATATATCAATTTTTTTTTTTACCGCCAAGGTACGCAGATATTCGGGAGTAAATCCTTCGGTTGATATCAAAAAGATATCGAACCCTAAAAAAAAAGGGATCTTTAACACATCGGCGGGGGTGCGGGAACCCTTTTCTTATTATTTCTGTTTTTTTTTTTTTTTTTGGGTGTAGAAGAAAAAGATCTGCGCTCACGGGACTTTTCTTGAGGTGTTTTCAAGAGAGGCGCAGACGGCGAAAGTACCTAAGGAGGGATTACGATAAAAAAAAAATGCCTTCTTAAGAAACATTTTTTAAAAGGGTTCGCACGAAAAATCCCCAGGATTTGGACACCAAAACCATCGCCGAAGGGGCTGAGACTGCGATTTATTTTTGAAATTATTGTTAAAAAAAAAATACCAACGCTTTTTTGAGCCGATTTTTACAATTTAAAAACAAAAATCCACTCAAACGACAAGAACCACTCAATTTTGCGCCAAATTTAATTCAATTTTGATATAACGAATTTTTTGGTGTTTTTAAAATTTGAGTCGTTTTTGATTTAAAAAAAATAAAATTCTTAAGCTAGAGTTTCACTTGAATTTAAAAAAAAAAAAATTTTTTTTTTACATACCCTTCCCCGACTACCCTTCGTGGCCCTTTACCTCGATTGCTCTTGAAGTAGGGCTCCTGGAGATTAACGGCCAGGATTATCCCGGGCGTAAAACCTAAAAAGGGACTTTTAAGGGGATTTGCTGTATCTTGCGTAGGCTCAGGATACATCCAAAAAGATCCCGCCAGAGAAAATAAAAATAAAAATAAAAAAAAAATTAAATATGAAAAAAAAGATACACCGAAAAATTTATACGATGAATGCGCCCCCGGGAAGAAGAAAGGGATTCAGATCACATTAACCTGGAGGGAGAAGAACTAAAAAAAAAAAAAAAATTAGAGTAACAAGAGAATAAGGGATAAAGGAGCGGCCCTACGAGGCGGTTTGTTTTTGAGACCTTTCGAGACCTTCTAATCCCCGAAAGATACTCCTCACAAAGGGCCCGCCGCAATCCGGTTTATCGCAGATTCCCTTCATCCGCAGGGATACCCTGAAACTGAGATTAATCCCATCTTTGTGCCCTGCTCGGATTTTGCCGCCTCGCTCTCGGACCCATGGCGGAAGGGCTCTTTCGGAAAAAATAAAAAAATGAAAGCTCAACCACAAAATGCCCAACCCCCCTCCCCAATCTTCTTCACGAAAAATGCTCTCCTGGCCACAAAACTAATTAATAAATTCTGAATTTTTGTCTAAACTAAGCCAACATGTCTAGCTATCCAGGAAAAATAAAAACAGGGTACCTCCCAAAGGAATAATTTGTGCCACAGGGTGTAGAAGTTGAGATAACGTTAAATGTTGACCTTTGGTCACTTTGGCGTCCTGATTCCCGAAAATTTTACTCTACACCTATCCCGATTTTGGGCTTTGTGGAAAGCGAGACATGTCCTTAGAGTCTCCTAAAATTATTAGGGCTCTACAATTATTTCCTGCAAATCGACAGGCTCTGCAGCGCAGCGGGACCCAATTAATTTAATTTTATTTAGTTAAATTTCCCTCTAGTCATTTTAGAATCCCGTCTCCCGAAAATTTTGCTCTAGACCTATCCCGATTTATGGTTTTCTGGAAAGCAGGACTTGTCCTTAGAGCCTCCTAAAATTATTGGGATCCAGGGATTGTTTTGTGAAAAATTACAGCCTTTTGCAGCGCTATGGGGCCATTTATTTTGATATTATTTCATAAAATTTCTCCCTTTGGTCACTTCGGCGTCCCAAGTCCCGAAAATTTTGCTCCAGACTTATCCGGATTTTAGGTTTTCTAAAAAGCGGAACATGTCCTTAAAGCCTCCTAAAAATATTGGGGTCCAGGGCATTTTGTCTGGAAATCTACAGGCATTTGTAGCGCCACGGAGCGATTTATTTTGATATTCTTTCGTAAATTGCGTCCTCTGTTCAATTCGGCGTCCCGATTCCTAAAAATGTTGCTCTAGACCTATCCCGATTTTGGGCCTCGTGAAAAGCGAAACATATCCTTAATGTCTCCTGAAATTATTAGGGATCTGGGATTTCTTTCTGTAAAGCTACAGCCTCTGAAGTGCAGCAGGACCTAATTAATTTAATTTTATTTAGGTACTTTTATTTCACCCTCTAGTCACTTTGGAATCCCGTCTTTCGAAAATTTTGCTCCAGACCTATCCCGATTTTAGTCTTATTGAAAAGCAGGACATGCCCTTAAAGCCTCCTACAGTTATTGGGGTCCAGAGATTTTTTTCTGGAAATCTGTAGACATTTGTAGCGCCACAGAGCGATTTATTTTGATATTCTTTCGTAAATTTCGGCCTCTGATCAGTTTAGTGTTCCGATTCCCGAAATTTTTGCTCCAGACTTATCCCGATTTTGGATTTTCTAGAAAGCGTGGCATATCCTTAAAGCATCCAGAAATAATTTGGGGTTCAGGAACACTTTTATTCTTCTATTCCTCCAATCATTTTCAATTCTACACGGATATTTATCCTGTTTTTCAGCGAAAAATCGGGATCATGTGCCGGGGATTTGGGCACATTTTAACTTCCGGTGCACGCGTCCAGGGGGCGCTCCTTATTGCTAATGATGGTCCCTGTCACTCGTCACTTTGTCTGTACGGGGATTTCATTTTTGAGCACAGGACATTGCGCCCGGACACAAGTTCATTTTTTCGTTCGGTATGAGACCTTGGCACTTTTGGTTATTCAAAAAGAAGAAAAAAAAAAAACGAATTTCTCTTAATTCCCCGTTTTTATGATGTGCAATTTTATTCCTGGGTATCCTGTGGGATGAAGGGACATGGAGGAGGAAGAAGAAGAAGAAGACGAAGAAGGGTTCCTGGGGGTGGGCAGTGATTTGAAAAAAAGGCGCGACGGAAATTGCAGCACGTGTGCAGCAGCGGGAAAAAAGACTCTTTGGCTCTTCTCTATTTTGTCACAGGAGATTTCCGGGATAGCTTTAGTTAAAATAAATTTTTTTTTTTTTTTATTTTATATCCTTCCAGGGGTTCTGAAGGGGGTTAAATTTAAATTTGAAAATGTTGCAGGATATTAAAAAATTATTGCCTCGTGCAGGGGATTCAGGAAATGGACAGATTTAAAATGTTTTAAAGGAAAAACCGGTCAAGTGCAAGTCACACTTTTCGCTCGTTCATTCCCGCCGGGTCTGGGGGATGCGAGAATTGAAATTCGGACCAGAATGGGGAGGAGAAGTTATGTCCCGTGGACAGTGACGACTCAGAAAGAAGTTGCTCCTTCCGGGACGTCCCCAACTAACGCCCCATTCTCCCCATTTACAGCGGTCCATTTGTGGAGGCTGCTGTGCGACTCGAGCAATTATTCCTCCTCCATCCCTCAAGCAATTTTGTGGTCATTAACATGACCGCCCCCCCGTCCCTCCAGAAATCGCTTCTCTGTTTTTATTCCTGTTCTTTTCCTGGACTTCTCTGGACTAGCGATTTATTGGCGCGTAAAAGTCCCCTGGATATTTTTGTTTTGCTTATTTTATTTATTTTTTTATTTTATTTTTTTTTTTTTTTTCATGCATTTCCCCGTGTCCTCGTTTTCCAGGACTCTTGGCTTCCTTTCCCTTTTCTAGATAAGAAGAAGAGAAATTACATAAATAGGGAATAAAGGGACAATAAAGAGAACAAAAAACGGACAAGGAAGTTCGATGTCGTGAGCAATTGGGGGAAGAAAATTGTTGCCGCATGTTTTTCGGGTTAGATGGTCTTTGGCCGGCCCACACCGCCCCCCAGCCATACCCTCCTATCCCGGCCCTTTATCCTGTTTCGGACACGTTTTGAGGTCGTGCGCTGGCCATTTCAATTCATTAAAATGACCATTTTCTTTGATAGGGCACGGCATAAAACGGATGCTGCAAATGTTTCCGCAGGATAGTGCGCCCTTTTTTCCCCCATTTTTTTTTTTTTGTTTTCCGTTTTTCACATATTTTCCGGGTTCTGAAGGACTCCTAAATTATTCCTCCCCGTTTTCTTCCTATGCTGCTCGTTGTTTTGCCTCGAGGACGACAGCAGGTGTGTCCGGACAGCTAGGAATAATTTGGGATAATTTTTTTAAATTTTTAGTAACATGAAAATTGGTGCTTGGATCACTTAAATTTGCATAACTTTCTCAATTTAAGGTCTACTTTTGTAAATTGTGTCTTATTAAGAAGGCTACGGTTCTATTTAAATTATTTTGAAAAAATTTGGGATATGTGTGGAGGAAAATAATTTAAGGGATTACAACAATTTTATTCTACTGAAAAGAGTACAAATTCGGTGGGGTATCCTCAATTTTTAAAATTGTGGGCCTAATTTTCTGAAATTTTGCCAGAAGTTAGTCAACAGCTTTAGCTTTTAGCGAAACAAAAAAAACGCATAGATCCTGAGGGATTTTTTAAAGCATTCGTTCTATGAAAATTTGCCTTCTGTAAAAATGGGGCAAAATCGCACTGCTCAGTGGGTGGGGTATGCGCCATTTTTAAAATACAAGTCCTAAGTTTTTGAAAATTCACCAGGAATTAGCTAACAGCCTGAGCTTTTAGAAAAGCACAAAAACTGCATAGCTCCCGAGGGATTTTTTAAAGCATTCGCTCTATGAAAATTTGCCTCCTGTAAAAATGGGGCAAAACCACACTGCTCAGTGGGTGGGGTATGCGCCATTTTTAAAATACAAGTCCTAAGTTTTTGAAAATTCACCAGGAATTAGCTAACAGCCTGAGCGTTTAGAAAAGCACAAAAAATGCATAGCTCCCGAGGGATTTTTTAAAGCATTCGCTCTATGAAATTTTGCCTCCTGTAAAAATGGGGCAAAATCGCACTGCTCAGTGGGTGGGGTATGCGCCATTTTTAAAATACAAGTCCTAAGTTTTTGAAAATTCACCAGGAATTAGCTAACAGCCTGAGCGTTTAGAAAAGCACAAAAAATGCATAGCTCCCGAGGGATTTTTTAAAGCATTCGCTTTATGAAATTTTGCCTCCTGTAAAAATGGGGCAAAATCGCACTGCTCAGTGGGTGGGGTATGCGCCATTTTTAAAATACAAGTCCTAAGTTTTTGAAAATTCACCAGGAATTAGCTAACAGCCTGAGCGTTTAGAAAAGCACAAAAAATGCATAGCTCCCGAGGGATTTTTTAAAGCATTCGCTCTATGAAATTTTGCCTCCTGTAAAAATGGGGCAAAATCGCACTGCTCAGTGGGTGGGGTATGCGCCATTTTTAAAATACAAGTCCTAAGTTTTTGAAAATTCACCAGGAATTAGCTAACAGCCTGAGCGTTTAGAAAAGCACAAAAAATGCATAGCTCCCGAGGGATTTTTTAAAGCATTCGCTCTATGAAATTTTGCCTCCTGTAAAAGTGGGGCAAAATCGCACTGCTCAGTGGGTGGGGTATGCGCCATTTTTAAAATACAAGTCCTAAGTTTTTGAAAATTCACCAGGAATTAGCTAACAGCCTGAGCTTTTAGAAAAGCACAAAAACTGCATAGCTCCCGAGGGATTTTTTAAAGCATTCGCTCTATGAAAATTTGCCTCCTGTAAAAATGGGGCAAAATCGCACTGCTCAGTGGGTGGGGTATGCGCCATTTTTAAAATACAAGTCCTAAGTTTTTGAAAATTCACCAGGAATTAGCTAACAGCCTGAGTTTTTAGAAAAGCACAAAAAATGCATAGCTCCCGAGGGATTTTTTAAAGCATTCGCTCTATGAAATTTTGCCTCCTGTAAAAATGGGGCAAAATAGCATAGGTCAGTGGGTGGGGTATGCGCCATTTTTAAAATACGAGGCCTAATTTTTTGAAAATTCACCAGGAATTAGCCAACGATTTCAACTTTCAGGAAAACATAAAAAACACATCGCTCCCGAGGGATTTTTTTAAGCCTTCGTACTCTTAAATTTTGCCTCTTGTAAAAATGGAGCAAAATTGTGCGGCTCAGCGGGGGGATATGCGCCGTTTTTAAAATTCGATCTCCAATATTTTGAGTTTTCCTCCGAAATTAGCCAACGGTCTAAGCTTTCAGGAAAACACAAAAAACGCATAGCTCCTGAGGGAATTTTTAAAGCGCTCGCACTCTGAAATTTTGCCTCCTATAAAAATTGGGTCAAAATTGCGCAGTTTAGTGGATGGGTGTGCGCTATTTTAAAAATTGAAGCCCTTATTTTCTGAAATTTCGACAGAATTTAGCCATCATTCTCTAGTTTTAAAAAAAATATAAAAAACGGATAGGTCCCGAGGGATTTGTAAAAGAAAATCGCACACTAAATCCTTGCCCATTTTAAAACTTAAAGCAAAATCACGCCTTGATTTTTTGGAAATCGTTCCAGCAATTCAAAAATAATCACCAAATTAAAAAAGTATTCACCGGGCAGCTCCCGAGGGATACCTAAAATAGGGCATCATCAAAAACGGATTAAATCGTCAAGGGTCAGTGATTTATCGGCGATCCTGTGACACCCCACGCAGTCAATTCGTCTCCCTTTTATCCTATGGATCATGTGACTGCTTCCCACACCCCCGACAAAAGATAAATCGCTCGCGGAATCTCGAAAACGTGTCACAGACGTCCTTCAGGACTCGTGGGGATCGCCCTGTGCACTTGAGCAGTCCGCGTTATTAATAATAATAAAAAAAAAATGTACACAAATAAATAGACAAAAATAACCGAGGTCTCATCCCTCGGGAGCCCCTGTCCCATGACATCTCAATTTCAGGGCGCAGCGCCGAGTTATTGGGCCCCTCGAGAGTGTGTGAATTAAGCAATCGTTTACAACATCCCAGAATCATCCCCTGGACCCTAGACCCTGTGCCCGCCCCGTCTACCCTCTGGACCACCGCCCACTCGAGATCCCGCCACGAGAAATTATCCTTGTAATCTTGGGATGATTTCGTGTTAAGTTTAGCGGTCTCATCTCAGCAGTGCGGGGTTTCTGTAGGCCAGGTGCCGGGACATTGCCGGGATGAAGTCGTCACCCGTTGCCGCCGCCAGAGGCCGCTTTGATCTCTACTTAGGGGCACGTGCGTCATTTTCTGGAAACGAATTGAGACGAGCTGAGATTTTTTACGCCTTTATTGCGTCGGCGGCCGTCGGCTTTGAGCACTTTCCTGAAAAGGGAGCACAGGAGGCGACGTAATTCGCTTGTTGAAATCGCTTTTTATACCGTGCGTAATTAAAACGGATAATTACGTAAAAATGAATGCCGCCTCAATTTTATTGGACGCAAAATTACAGAGCTGGTTTCCTCGGGAAGGATGCGTTTTTTCTTTTTTTTTTTTGTATTTTCCTGGAAGCTGAGACCGTTGGCTAATTCCTGGCGAAATTTCAAAAAATTGAGGCTCGAATTTTCAAAACGGCGTATACCCCCCGCTGAGCTCTACGATTTTGCCCCATTTTTGTAGGAGGTAAAATTTCAGAGTGCGATTGCTTAAAAAAAATCCTTCCGGACCTATGACTTTTTTGTGTTTTCCTGAAAGACAAGGTCCTTGGATAAATCCTGGCAAAATTTCAAAAGATTGCGGCTCGAATTTTCAAAACGGCGCATACCCCCCTTTGAGTTCTGCGATTTTTCCGCATTTTTACAAAGGGCAAAATTTCAGAGTGCGATTTTTCAAAAAAATCCCTCGGGAGCTATCCTTTTTTTGTATTTTCCTGGAATCTGAGGACCTTGGCTCAATCGTGGTAGAATTTCACGAGACTGGGGCTTGAATTTTAAAAATGGCGCATACCCCCCCGTTGAGCTTTGCGATTTATCCTCATTTTTACAAGGGACAAAATTTCAGAGTGCGATTTTTAAAAAATTCCTTTGGGAGCTATTCCTTTTTTGTATTTTCCTGAAATCTGTAGCCCTTAGCTAAATCCTGGCGAAGTTTCAGCAAATTGGGGCTCGAATTTTACAAATGGCGCATACCCCCATGCTGAGCTCTGCGATTTTGATCAATTTTTGCAGGAGGAAAAATTTCAGGGTGCGATTGCTTAAAAAAATCCTTCGGGACCTATGAGTTTTTTGTATTTTCCTGAAAGCTAAGACCTTTGGTTAATTTCTCGTTAAATTTCAAATCATTAGGGCTCGAATTTTCAAAATGGCGCATACCCTCCCGTTGAGGTCTGCGATTTTTCCCCATTTTTGCAAGGTGCAAAATTTCAGGGTGCGATTTTTCAAAAAAATCCCTCGGGAGCTATTAGTTTTTTGTTTTTTCCTGAAATTTGAAGCCCTTAGCTAAATCTTGGCAAAATTTCAGCAAATTGAGGCTCGAATTTTAAAAATGGCGCATACCCCCCTTTTGAGCCGCGTGATTTCGCTCCATTTTTACAAGAGGCAAAATTTATGAGTGCGAGTGTTTTAAGAAATCCCTCGGGAGCTATTCGGTTTTTGTGTTTTCCTGAAATCTGAAGCCCTTGGCTAAATCCTGGTGAAATTTCAAAAAATTGGGGCTAGAATTTTCAAAACCACGCATACCCCATCGTGGAGCTCTGCGATTTTTCCTCATCTTTACAAGAGGCAAAAATTCAGAGTGCGAGTACTTTAAAAAGTCCTTCGGGAGCTATGTGTTTTTTATGTTTTCCTGGATGATATGCACTTTGGCTAATTTTTGGTGAAATTTCAAAAAATTACACTTCAAATTTTGAAAATGGCACCATTTTTTCGCAGTACTTGCCACTTTCGGCCCCTATAAATAAATTTCTTACTCCAGACTTATCCTGATTTTTTTTTATAGTTTTTAACTTCTGGACAAATTCCCCTTTTTAGTGGTAAAGATTTCCAAAAATTTTTATTTTTCGCAAAACATGTTAAAGCCGGGAAAATGAAATGCATTAGATAAAACCAAAAAAAAAAAGGAAATTAAGTAAAAATCTCCTGGGACCCGGAATTAAGTGGGGAAAACGCCCCTTCAAAATGCCATCATCCTCCAAATCCTTCGGGAATTTCGATTTAATGTTTTTCGGATTTGGAATTTGTTTTTTGTTGTGTTGTGCGAGAAATCACCGCCGCAATATTTTTGGGGGGCTGACGAGATAATCGCGGATTTATTTATTTTTTTTGTTTTTACCTTCTTTTGGGGTATGTGGGGTTTAGGGGATGGGGTTTTGGGAATAATTTTTACAGGAAGAGAAATGGGAGATGATGGACAGTAGGGTGATTATTTTCTAGTTTTCTCTATTTGATTTTTTCGTAGTATTTTTAAAAATGTCCTTTGCATATTTTTCTCGTTTTCAAAAATATTTTCTGGAATTTAGGGAGAGATGATACATCCCCCCCCCCCCCTTTGGTTTTTTGTTGTTGTTATCTCCAGAAAGTCTCTTCTTCTTTGTTGCTGCATACACCAAAAAATGGGAAATAAAAATAAAATAGAAAAAATTTCTTTAGCTGCCAGGAAAATTCTTGGATTTCTTTCTTTCGACTTTGAGATCCTGTCGTAGCCCCCCATCCTGCTTTCCCCCTGCCCGCCTCCCCCATCTGCTGCCCTCTTAATCCTGTCGTTCGTTCAGGATGACTATCATCCCCTCCCTTTTCCCCTACCCATCCCCTTTTTCCTGTGGGATGGTGGGGGGGTGGTATAATTTTTCTTATTTTTACTGTGCGTGCGTAGTATTCCCGCCTCCTTGAGGCTTTTGTCCCTGTTTTTATGACTTTGAGCTTCTTCCCGCCTGTTTTTTTTTTCTGTGTCGCTCAGGAGGACGGCCAGGAAGAAATGGGAATAGAAGAAGAAGAAGAAGAAGAAGACGACGAATTCATCATCATCATAATCATCATCCAGCAGGAGCAGGAGGAGAATTTTTTGCTGCTTGGTTGAATTTCTATCGGGCGGCAGAAACTAAAATTTGTGCCCCTTTCCCCCCTCAGTTATCCATTCCCCTTTTTACCCAAATGGGACATTGTTGTCCTTGGGATGGAAAATCCCTCGTAATAGACGGGACAAATTTTGTAGACTCCCAACCAACTGGGAATTTAATTCTTCTGCAGCCTGGATGCATCTCATATCTCTCTGCATCTGCTTTCCTCTGGGGATGGATAATTTTCCTCCTGGAGGGCGATTGTGTGGCTTTTGTTCCCGCGTATCCTTCGGGAACACACACCCCATAAAATGAATAGACGCAGACACACGCACACATTTACAAGGGGATGGAAAATACACCCCCTTTTTTTTTGTATTCATTTTATTCCCGCTGCCTGTGTGTACCTGGGATGATGGGATTTTTCACTATGGCCAGGAAGAAGGGATGAGTCCCACCTACTTTTTTCGGGATTTTTTTCCTCTTTTTTCTCTTTTTACTTTTTCTTTTTCTTTTTTGTTTTGTTTTGTTATCCCTTAAGAGTCCTGAGGGATGGAGTTTTCAAGTTTTCGAGTTTTCGTCTTGTTGCTAGTGCTGTTTGGTTTTTATTTTTGGTATTTTTTTTAAATAATTTTTTTCCCGCCTATCCATCATTTTTTGAATGGGGAAGAAGTAGTAGACTAAGAAGAAGACGACAACGAATCTGCTGTATGCTCATCCCCCTCCGCCCTCCCCCTATATCCCCTCTCCCTACTCCTTGCTTGGGTAGATTTCCCTTCCCGCGGGATTTATTTTATTTTTTTTTTTTTGTATGTCTAGAGGGTGTGTTTTTCCCGATTTTGTGTCCTCTGTATATGCGCGCGCGCTTATTTTGTTGTTTAAGGGCAGGAACAAGGGGTTGAAGGGGTGGGATGGGGGAGGGGAAATGAGGGGTGGGGGGTAGTATGGAGAGAGGGTGTGCCGCCACATCGCATTTAATTTTACGAAGCAAGCCCTCTGTGCGTTTTAGATTTTCTCCTATTTGTTGTTGTTGTTGTCGTTGTTGTTGCAGCGCTATCCCACAGGACTCTGGGATTTGTTCTCCTGTTGCCTATTCGATTCGTTCTTTTTTTAACTTTTATATTTTATCAGTTTTTCTCTTTTTTGTTTTTTTTTTTTTTTGGGGTATGTAACGTATGAGTCTTCTTCTTATTCTCCTCTTATATTTTGTTCCTGGAGGATATCCTCTAAAATTTTTGTGTAATTTCATTTTTCTGTGTGGTGTTTGTTTTTTGGGGGTATGGGAAAAGTTTCTTTTACGAAAATTCCCTCCCCTTCTTCACTCCCCACCCTTATCTCTCCCACAGGAGTGTTATTTCGAAAGCAACCAAAGTACATAAGGTTTTGGGATCTTCTTTAAAAATCTTCCTTTATTTCTTTATTTTTTTTTTTTATATGCCATGTAAAAGTGGTGCCGTCCCATCCAACAAAAAAAAAAAGGGGAAAAATAAATAAAAGGGAAATAAATAAAAATAAAGTCCTGGGGGTTAGACCGTAAAAAAGATGTGTGTAAAATGCGTGATGGTTCGCTGGATTTCAGCAATATTTTCATTCAGTTTTGAAATTTTACACGCATCAGATGATTTTCACTGAACCAATTCCTTCATATCATCTTTTCTCAGTTTTTCTTTCTTTAACGGTCGGCTAAATTATCAAAATTAGAAATTCAAATTTTTTTTTGATATTCCCGCCAAAAAGAATTTTTGTTGTTGTTGTTGTTGTTGTTGTTGGTTTATTACACTTTTTGTGTGTGTGCTTGGGGAGGGGGGGGGAGGAGTTTTTGGGGTATACACAAATTGAACTAAAACTAAAGGAAAACTAAAAATTCAAAATTTTCATTTATTTTAATTTGTCTTTGTTTTTAGTTTTTTGGATAAAAATGTTTGCGATGTGTGGGAACTTTAAATAAAAAAAAAAAAACAAAAATATTTTTTAAATACGTTTGAAAAATTGTTTAAAAAAATTAAAAACATCTTTTTACATGCTCTCCTCTCTCTCTTCCGTTGTTTAAATTCGCGCGCTTTTTTTTTTGTTTCATAACGAAATTTTTGGTGATACCCCTGGGTGTGGTTTGTTTTGTGAATTTTTGCATTAAAAAAAAAAAAAAAATTGATAAAAATGAAATTGTGAACGGTGTAAAAAAATAATTGTGACCATCCCACCCCACATCTTCCACCCACCCCTATCCCACCCGTATAAAAATTTTGATTACCGGTGAAACGTGTGTTTTTGTGTAAAAATTGTCCGGTTGCGCGCGCGTTAATTTTTTACGTATAAAAAAAAAAAAAAAAAAAAAAAATTCGGGAACGGGACGATACCCGCGCGATGATGGTCACCACAACCCAAGAGCACATAATGCATGGCCATGCGACGTCAGTTAGCCAGAGCGCCCTATTCGGGTGCTCCACCGCCGGTCATAGTGGCATCAATCAGCTGGGCGGTGTCTATGTGAACGGGCGACCATTGCCCGATTCTACACGTCAAAAAATTGTGGAATTGGCACATTCGGGGGCGCGTCCCTGTGACATATCCCGAATACTTCAGGTGTCGAACGGATGCGTCAGCAAAATCTTAGGAAGGTAAGAGAGATACTCAATTTGTTTTTTTTTTTTTTTTTTTTTTTTACAAAAATTGCCCCTTCCCCCATTCTTCCCCACGATCACGACTACCACTGTACAAAGTGTTGTGATTTTAAGTCAAACGTTTTAGGGGATTCCCCAGTACCCGAATCGAGGGACTTTCCCTGAATTGAAAGAACTTTAGTCTCTCGTGTTTGGAGGTTTCAAAATTTATCGATTTTGAAAATTGCTGTAACTACCACAAAATAATGATTTTTTTTTGTTTTTGGGGGGGTCTAGCACTCAGAACATATCCACCTTTCTTTTAAGTTCAAAATCGGGATAGGTCTGGAGTGGAAATTTCAAGAAACGGGAAGATAAACTTCTAAAATAGGAAAAATAAAAGGGGGAAAACATTGCTAACGATTTCTTCTAAGTGGTGGGCACTTTAAATTAAAAATTTTCTAGAAAAATAATCAATTTTAAAGCTCCCCATATTTTAGAGAAAAACTGTAAACATATTCAGATTTTCTGGAATAATAAAATCGGGATAAGTTTAGAGCAAAACAAAAAAGAAAGCGGGACACTTATAAGCCCCAGTAAAAATTCCTCTAAATGGAGCCATCTCGAAAAGTAGAATTTTTCATATTTATCCAAAAAAAATATTACAGGATCACAATTATTTTATATAGAATTCACTGTGAACATATTCAGCTTTTCATAAAGCATAAAATCGGGATAGGTCTGGAGTAAAAATTTTGAGAAATGCGATGGCAAACTTTAGAAAAGAGTAAAATTCTGTTGAAAATTGCTTTAAATAGGGCACTCCTTCTAACAAATAAAATGCTAGAGATTTACAATAAATAAATATTACAGGAATTCATTTATTTTAGGAATACATTGGGAATATGTTTAGATTTTAAAAAAAGTATAAAATCAGGATAGGTCTGGAGCAAAAAATTCGTGAGATGGGACTCCAAAGCGATTAAAGGGGTGAAATTTAGGTAAATAAAATGGAAATAAATTGGATTTCATTGCGCTGCAAAGGCTTTAGTTATTCAGAAAAACATCTCAGGAGCCCAATAATTTTAGCAGGCTTTAAGAACATGTCCTGCTTTTCAGAAAACCCAAAATCGGGATAGGTCTAGAGCGAAAATTTCAGGAGACGGTACTCCAAACTGGCTAGTAGGTGAAATTTAATTAAATAAAATTAAACAAATTGGATCCCGTCACACTGCAAAGGCTGCAGCTTTGCAGAAAAAGGTCGCAGGGTCCCAATAATTTTAGGACGCTCTAAGAACATATCCTGCTTTCCCGAAAGCCCAAAATCGGGATAGGTGTAGAGCAAAAATGTCGGGAGGCGGTACTCCAAACTGGCCATAGGGTGAAATTTAGCTAAATAAAATTAAATAAATTTGTCCCTGCCGCACTTCAAAGGCTGCAACTTAACAGAAAAAAGTCGCAGGGTACCAATAATTTTAGGATGCTCTAAGAACATGTCACGCTTTCCAAAATGTCCAAAATCGGGATAGGTCTAGAGCGAAAATTTCGGGAAACGGGACTCCAAACTGGCGAGAGGGTGAAATTTATTTAAACAAATTGGGCCCCGCCACACTGCAAAGGCTGCCGCTTTGTAGAAACAGGTCATAGGATCCCAATAACTTTAGAATACTCTGAGGACATGTCCTGCTTTCCAGAAAGCCCAAAATCGGGATAAGTCTAGAGCAAAAAATTCAGGAATCGGAACGTTAATATTACCAACGGTTGAAATTTTTGTAAAGTACTCGTAATATCAAAATAAATAGCTCTATAGTGCTGTAAAAGGTTGCAGAGTTCGAGAAAAATAAATCCCAGAGGTCCAATATTTTTAGAATACTCTCAGGACATGTCTAGCTTTTAAATAAGCATAAAATCGGGATAGGTCTTGGAGGAAAAATTACACAAGACAGAACATCAAAATGAAATTTAGCGTATTAATTTGTTACCTCAACTTCTACACCCTGTGGCTTAAAATATTCCTTTGGGAGGTATCCTGTTTTTATTTTTCTTAGATAGCTAGACATGTTGGCTTAGTCTGGACAAAATTTCAGAATTTATTAATTGTATTTTCCCTTATTTTTTTCCAGATATTATGAAACGGGATCAATAAAACCACGTGCCATTGGTGGTTCTAAGCCGCGGGTTGCGACGACACCGGTCGTTCAAAAAATCGCCGATTATAAACGGGAATGTCCAAGCATTTTTGCATGGGAAATCCGTGACCGGTTGCTATCGGAGGCTGTTTGCAACAGTGATAATATCCCAAGTGTAAGTTTAAATTTTTGTTCTATTTTAAAATTTCAAAATATATAAAAATCAAAATGTGATGGAGGATTTTGTAAATTATTTTTTGGACCTCCCCACTAATTTAAAATATTTTTATTATTTTTTATTAATTTAAGCTAAATATCCCCCTTGAGTTCGAGATATAAAAAGAATTTTCATTTTATTCAGATACGAGAAAATTAAATTTAAATCGGCGGGATGAGTGAATTTGGGGGGTTTAGGCGTACGGCCGGGTAAATATCTATCCCGTCTGAGTGTAAAACAGATCACCACATCAAAATTACAAATTGCCTCTAAAAAAAGTAATAAAATGTAAAAAAAAAGACCGACAGACCGACAGAGAAAAATGAGGATGGATATAAAAATGAATAAAAAAGAAAAAGGAAATTTTTGCTAAAAGGGAAGGTGAGAATAACGGTGTAGAAATTTGATCTTATACTACTACCTGTTTTTATATTATTCACTTTTTTTGTTCTTTTGTAATTTGCTTTATTAACCGAAGATTACAAAATATAAAAAAATAAAAACGTCCAGACGAATGATTCTCTGAAGAAAACCACCAAATTGAATGTGGGATGGGAAAAAAAGTATTTTTTCCTTCAAATTTTATAATTGAATTTGAAATTTTAAAATTGTACCATAAGTAAAAGTGTTTTGATCAATTTTGAAAATCTGCCTTTTAAGTAGAAATTAAAATAAAGGGGGTATGTATTGCTGGGCTGTATTAAAATTCGAAATTTACCAGTGTCGTCGGGGGGGGGGGCGACTATTAGGGGTAGAGAGGAATAAGATTAAAAAAAAAATGATAAAATGGGTCTAGTCTGGTCTTTTTTTAATCGATGATTGTAAATCGCTACTATTCTGAAAAAATAATAAGAGCGATACCATCATTCGTCGGCTGGCACCCAGCAACTGACTGAAAATGATGATGATGATGATGATGATGATGATGATGAGAAACGAGAACCGACCTCATCGTCGTCTTCGTCGTTGTCGTCGTCGTCGTCGTTAAAGTCGTCTGCCGTTTTCTATTGGCTCATTGTGCTTGGCCAATCAACTGTAAGAATCAGAAGTGTACCTTTTTATCTTTCTTTTCCCCCTTAACAAATAGTGGGGGAAAAGGTGTGTATTTCTAAAATATCCCTTTAGAGATTTTATTTCCCCGTTCGGTTTTCGTTTTTTTTTTTTGGGTTCTTTTATTTTATGGGAAGGTACCCACCCATTAAAGAAGAAGAAAAAAGGGGCATAACACGCAAGATAAAAAGGTAACAATTTTATGAAGGGGTACTGTGAGGTGTGTATCACCGTTAATGGGGAACAAAAAATAAAAATAAAAAAATTGGAAAGGTGAGAATTTGAAGCATTGGATAGGTGTGGGGCTGGGGGGGGGGTGGGTATCGTGAAACCGCGCCAATTTTTATGAGGGGAGTGACTATGAACCAGCCGTTTGGTTTTTTTTTTTTTTGTTTTTTTTATAAATTTAAATGTGGTTCTGGTTTGGTGAAGGGGTACCTTTTACACTCTGGAGGGGGTACCTGGCCGTAACTATTTAAAAATGTTTTTGTTTTTTTTTCCCTCATTGAGGGGACATGTCGCAACGTTACGCATCGCATCGTATCGCATTCGTATCGTATCTCGCGCGATAAGAACAATAACAAAAACCAACAACAAAAACACCAACAAGAACGACTTTGGGCTTGGCTTGTGGCGTGTGTAATTCGAATCCCGGAGGTTTTGGGCTCGAGAAAAATATAAAAAAAAAAAAATAAAATAAAAATAAAAATGAAAAATGCAAAAAGGGAAAAATAAGCCAACGAAACGAGACGATGGGTTGGTGGGGTAGAGGCTCGAGGACGGATTGTTCGACAAATAGGAAATAAAATAGGACAGAATAAAAGGAGCGATTTGTTACCTTTCTATGGGTTTTAATGCGTTTTTTTATTTTTTTTATTTTCTGTTTTGTCCCTTCACCTGGCTTTCACTGGCTTTTTTCTTTTTTTGTATCAGTCGCAGGGACCTTTGTACGTTTTGCCCTAACAGAGAAACAGAGGCCAAACGATTTGAATTCAGTTCCCTTTAATCGGCGGTTTTGTTTTGTTTGCGCGGGATCATCTCAATATCTTCCCGTCCACAACAATTTTTTTTTTTTTTTGGACTATCATTAGAATGAAAAGGCAAATTTGGTTTGGCCTAGTATCAGTCGATTTGATCAAAATTTGAACTTAAGTTAAAATGAAAGAGCCAATTTCTAATCTAAGGTAGGATAATTTTTTTTTTGTGATCGGGATTATCGGGGGGTAATTAGAAACAAGAAAAATTCTACAGGGGGATATTTTAAATTTTTAGCCATAACAGAAAAATAATCTCAAAATCATCATCACGTTCGTTTTTCTTTTGAAGAAGTTAAAAATCAGTCAACGTCTCCTTAGACCCCATTCAGTTTTAAGGTAAAACGCTTCAATGATTTTCTTTATATTTTTTTTTTTGGATTTTATTAAACCGCTGATCTTAAAACATCTGTAAAAATGATGAGATCAATTTTCGGATGGTTTCACCTATGAGAAATAGTCGCGATAACTTTTAAATGATACCCCACGCCCGCTCCTCAGGTAACATTTTCGTCTTCTTTCCCTCTATCCCTGTCGGGGTGGACGCTACTCCCTCTGTTGAAATGTTTAAAATTAGAAAAAATAATCGTTAAAATGTGACGCTAATTAGACCCGCGTAATGATCATGTCCAGTCAATTTTTCGGGTCTATTCTCTTGGATGACCTTTAACGCGGTTTTGTTTACACTTTGCGATGATAGGGGATATTTTGGAATTTGTTTTTTTATTTTCTTACGTTTTGAGCGGGAGCAGCTCAAGGGAGCTCAAAATCGGGATAGGTTTGGAGTAAAAATTTCGAAAAATAAGAAGCCTAAAATGTAAAATTTGCTCTAAGTAGAAACTGACGCGCTGTAAAGGTTGTAGTTTTTCTAAAACACCTCCGCCAGGCCTAAAAATTTTAGGAGACATTAAGGACATGTCCTGCTTTTAAGAAAATTTAAAACCGGGATAAGTCTGGAATAAAAATTTCGGGAAACGGGGCTCTAAGTTGGCCGATAGGGCAAAATGTAGCTAAAAATTGCTCTAAAGTGGGGCCGATTGTGCTGCAAAGGCTGTAGTTTTTCTAAAAAGACTCCGCCAGTCCTAAAAATTTTAAGAGACACTAAGAACATGTCGTGCTTTCTAGAAAATTTAAAGCCGGGATAAGTCTAGAACAAAACTTTCGGGGAACGGGGCTCTAAGTTGGCCGATAGGACAAAATGTAGCTAAAAATTGTTCTAGACTAGGTCCATTGTGCTGCAAAGGCTGCAGTTTTTCTAAAAAACCTCCGCCAGGCATATAAATTTAAGGAGACATTAAGGACATGTCCCGCTTTCTAGAAAATTCAAAATCGGGATAAGTTTGGAACAAAAATTTTGGGAAACGGGACTCTAACTTAGCCGGAAGGATAGAATGTAACTAAAAATTGCTCTCAAGTGGGACTGATTGTGCTTCAGAGGTTGTAGGTTTTCTAAAAAACCTCCGCTAGGCCTAAAAATTTTAGGAAACATTAAGGACATGTCCCGCTTTCTAGAAAATTCAAAACTGGGATAAGTCTGGAATAAAAATTTTGGGATAGGGGACTCTAAACAAGCCGAAGGGGCGAAATACAACTAAAAATTGCTCTAAATTGGGACTGATTGTGCTGCAAAGGCTTCAGTCACCTTAAAAGAATTGTCCGAGTCCTAAAAATATAAGGAGCCATTAAGGACATGTGCGTCTTTCTAGAAAATCTAAAACCGGGATAAGTCTAGAACAAAATTTTCGAGAAACAGGACTTTAATCTAGCCGAGGGACAAAATCCCACTAAAAATTACTCTAAAGTGGAGCCGATTGCGATGTGAAGGCTGCAGAGTCCTTAAAAAACTTTTCCGAGCTCTAAAAATTTTAGGAGACATTAAGGACATGTGCGGCTTTCTAGAAAATCCAAAACCGGGATAAGTCTAGAACAAAATTTTTGAGAAACAGGACTCTAATCTAGCCGAGGGGGAAAATGTCACAAAAATTACTCTAAAGTGGAGCCGATTGCGATGTGAAGGCTGCAGAGTCCTTAAAAAACTTGTCCGAGCTCTAAAAATTTTAGGAGACATTAAGGACATGTCCTGCTTACAAGAAAATCGAAAACCGGGATAAGTCTGGAACAAAATTTTCGGGAAACGAAGCTCTAAATTAGCTTTAATTAAAAATTGCTCCAAGTGAGGCCAACTGTACTGTAAGCCGACGATAATCGGTCCAAAGAGGTCTCCCTGCAGGACCCCAACGAAAATCGCGACAAAGGGTCTAAGTATGCCTCTGAGAGGTGCCGACGGGATTTAATCCGTGGTCCATTATCTGTGTATCTTTGCAGCCGTCGAGTCTTTAAGCAAAAAAAAAAAAAATAAAATAAAATTCTTAGGGGTGTATGCAAAGAGGCACTAAGCAGAACTCAGATAATATAAAAAAAAAATTACTTAAAAGCAGCCTCAAAATGAAAACGATAACAAAACTTTTTTGCGCAAAAACTTAAAATGAAACGGCACTGCTTATTCCCTTTCTTTCTGGACTCGCATCTCCCGTGAGAGGGATAATCCGGGATAAGGCGAAAAACAGTAGCCAGCGCACTTCAAGGTGTATTCAAAAACAAAACGAAAAAAAAATTGCTTTCTTTTTTGTCGTTTTTGAGAACACATTCACGAGGAGTTCCCGCAGGAACAATGGGAAGGGCGGGATAATTACTTTTGACCACTTCAAAAGCCACTTCAATGGGATTTTCAGCGGCTGCAAAGATTCAGGCCCAGAAGCCGGTTAAAAGAAGCACCCAATTTTTGGAGTATCCGGAGAGAGATCGGGGATTATCCTGATTTTAATTCGGGACTTTATTTTTTTTTTCCACACGCATTGCGGTCGCCTGCAGTTCTCTCAAGAACAAAACAGAAAAAAAAGAAATACTGAGCCCTAATAATTTAAAGACGCACTCAAGGAATGTCTGGCTTTTAAGAAAATCTAAAACCGGGATAAGTCTGGAACAAAATTTTCGAGAATTGGGACTCCAAAGTAACTAAAGGGGTAAAATTTATCTAAAAATTGCTCTATAGTGAGTGGGGCCGTTTGCGCTTAAAAAACTTGTCCGAGCTCTAAAAATTTTAGGAGACATTAAGGACATGTCCTCCTTTCTAGAAAATCTAAAGTCGAGATGAGTCTAGAACAAAATTTTCGAGAAACAGGACTCCAATGTAGCCGAGGGGCCAAATGTACTTAAAAATTGCTCTAAAGTGGAACCGATTGCGCTGCGAAGTCCGCAGTTTCTTTAAAAAACTTTCCCGAGCTCTAAAAATTTTAGGAGACATTCGGAACATGTCCTGATTTCTCGAAAATCCAAAACCGGAATAAGTCTAAAACAAAATTTTCGGGAAACAGGACTCTAATCTAGCCGAGGGGCAAAATGCCACTAAAAATTACTCTAAAGTGGGGCCGATTGCGCTGTGAAGGCTGCAGAGTCCTTAAAAAACTTTTCCGAGCTCTAAAAATTTTAGGAGACATTAAGGACATGTCCTACTTTCTAGAAAATCTAAAACTGGGATAAGTCTAGAACAAAATTTTCGAGAAACAGGACTTCAATGTAGCCAAGGGGCCAAATGTACCTCCAAATTGCTTTGAAGTGGGGCCGATTGCGCTGCGAAGGCTGCAGAGTCCTTAAAAAACTTTTCCGAGCTCTAAAAATTTTAGGAGCCATTAAGGACATGTCCGGCTTTCTAGAAAATCCAAAATCGGGATAAGTCTAAAACAAAATTTTCGAGAAACAGGACTCTAATCTAGCCGAGGGGGCAAAATGTAACTAAAAATTGCTCTAAAATGGGGCCGATTGCCCTGCAAAGGCTACAGTTTGCTGAAAAGAATTGTCCCAGCTCTAAAAATTTTAGAAGACATTAAGGACATGTCCCGCTTTCTAGAAAATCCAAAATCGGGATAAGTTTGGAACAAAATATTCGAGAATTGGGACTCCAAAATAGCCGAAGGGGTAAAATTTACCTAAAAATTCGTTTAAAGTGGGGCCGATTGCGCTGCAAAGGCTGTAGTTTCCTTAAAAAACTTGTCCGAGCTCTAAAAATATTAGGAGACATTAAGAACATGTCCTCCTTTCTAGAAAATCCAAAATCGGGATGAGTCTAGAACAAAATTTTCGAGAAACAGGACTTCAATGTAGCCAAGGGGCCAAATGTACCTCCAAATTGCTCTAAAGTGGGGCCGATTGCGCTGCGAAGGCTGCAAAGTCATTAAAAAACTTTTCCGAGCTCTAAAAATTTTAGGAGACATTAAGGACATGTCCTGCTTTCTAGAAAATCCAAAACCGGGATAAGTCTAAAACAAAATTTTCGAGAAACAGCACTCCAATCTAGCTGAGAGGGCAAAATGTAACTAAAAATTGCTCTAAAGTGGGGTCGATTGCACTGCAAAGGCTGCAGTTTTTCTAAAAAAAAGTTTCTTATCCCCAATTTTTTATGGAACTACTCAAAACATGTGTAGCTATCCAGAAATTGTAAAAACAGGAAATGTCTGGAGTAAATTTTTTGATTTACGAAGCGTTGAATTCATCGATTTATTTTTATTTCGAAACAATTCTGAAACTTTACGATAACAACTTTTTAGTGGGGCGATAGTAAAATAGGTAGGGGGGTGGGAGGGGAGTAGGGGGACTAAAGGGAAAGTTCTGTTTTTCTTAAGACATTTAAAATTTTTCTTGGCCAATTTTTCTTTCCCGAAATATTTCCAGCTGCTTGACTCAAAGAAAATTGTTCTAAAGATGAACATTTCTGCACATTTCCAGAAAACGTAAGTGAAATTGATGTTTTTTGGGGATACGGCAGAGAGGAGGGGATAGGATAGGGGGTGGGGATACATAGGGCAGGATCAAATCATCCCTCCCTCCCCTTGTTGTAGCAGCTTTCCTGGTCACTGTCATCGCTGACAGGCGGGGAGAAGGGGATGGTTTACATAAAACGACGAGTCTCCCCTTCCCCGCACCGTCCCCTCTGTCAAAAAGTTGCCCTAACTTTTAGAAAATGGAGCGATAAACACAAAAGCGGGTGGGGAAATTGTTGTGTAGTTTTTGTTTTTGCTTTTCTGAGAAGGGAGAGGAGAGCAGGTACCCCAAAAAATATCCGGGTACCCCCTGGGCCTGACAAAGGTTTATCCCATTTTTAGCCGATTTCACCGAATTTTTGTTTATTTTGTGTTTTATGCTTTAAACTAAGGAACCATTTTACACTTTATCCCCCCTCCCGGTAGCCCATGAAAGTCCCGGAAATGCTTTCAAAATTCGTGTTTTCCTGGAAACTTTTTGTTAGGGTGGGAGAGGGGAGGGGGTTGGGTTGAAAGAACGTTTTTGTTTCGCTTCCTCTGAATCGCCAGCCATCGTCGTTTTGTCCGTCCCTTTCAGTTTGGGGGGTGTGCTATTGACGCTCCCCCGGGATTTTCTGGACAGAGGGAGGAATAAACGAATACCCTTCTTCCACCCCCCCATTTTCCCTTGTCCTATCCCTTCCAAAAATTCCTGGAGAATGGAGCGTGCGCAGAAAAATTTTTTGTAAGTGAAATTTTTGTTTAATGGTTGGCCCGCAACAAAGACAACGAGGAAAATGCTCCCCTTTGTTTCCCGAAAACGAGGACAAAAGGGAAACTTTTTGGGAGTGGAAAGTATTTTTCAAGGATGGCCGCCTTCGGGAGCATTTATGAAAAAATTTATTAAAATTATTGTCCTTGAGGAAAATTCGGAATTTTCGTTGAATTTTAGATCAGGATGTAAAGGCTGTAAAGTCTGTAGAATTTGCAACTGTGCGTACAGTTTTTTTTTTCTGCACACTCTGGAAAATTATTCTTATTATTCTGCTTTGCAGGAAAGAAAAAACCGGGATAGGTCTGGAGTCAAAATTTCGGGTATCGGGACTCCAAAGTGATCAGGGGATGAAATTTAGCTAAATTAATTTAGGACCTACCACGCTGTAAATGGCTGTAGATTTACAGAAAATAATTGTAGGGCTCTAATAATTGTGGTATGCTCTGAAGACATGTCCCGCTTTCTACTTAACTTAAAATCGGGATAGGTCTGGAACAAAATTTTCAGGAATCGGGACTCAAAGTTGACCAGAAGGTAAAATTTTATTAACTAGTCTCAAAATAAATGGCTCCATGGCTCCGGAAAAGGCTGCCTACTCTCATAAAGAAATCGCCGGACTCCAATAATTTTAGGACGTTTTAAGGACATATCCTACTTTCTACTTAGCTTAAAATCAGAATAGGTCTGGAGCAAAAATTTCGGGAGACGGGACTCCAAACTGGCTAGAAGGTGAAATTTAGCTAAAAATAAAATTAAAATAATTGAGTCCCGCCTGCACGGCTACAGTTTTCCAGAAAAATATCACAGAGTCCCAATAATTTCAGGAGACTCTTAGGACATATCCTGCTTTCCAGAAAACCCAAAATCGGGATAGGTCTAAAGTAAATATTTTGAGATAACCCTAATTAACCAAAGACCAGATGGCATCTAATTGTTTCCCAACTTTTGCATTTTTCTCAATTCGACCTCATTGTGGGCAAATAAAATCATCGGGTAACATTCCCCGACCCTAAAAAAGGGTCTTATCCCCTTCAGAACTATCCCTAATAATATAAAAATAAATAAATTTCTATTTTCTCCATAGAATTTTTAAAATATTTATGAGGCCAAACAAAAGCGCCGCCAAAAAGTAGAAATTTTTGCGGTTAACCGAAACGCGAGGGATAAACGCAAGGCTCTTCCCCTTGTTCCTGTAGGAGCAGGGGTATCAAATTTTAGAGAAAAATAAATAAATTAATACAACAAAAATAAAATGAAATGTTTTTGAAGTCGGTAAGAAAAAGGGGTGCAATTTGAATTGCGTCGCACACCTTTTTCGTCCCTAAACCTGAACGCGCCCTTCATTTAAAATTGGGCTCCCTAGGGTGTGGTGGACTTTAACCAATCGCAAGACTGAGGGATACGTGGTTTTGTTTTTTTTGTTTTTTTTGTTTTTGTATCTTTTGTATCTTGTCTGCGCCCTGCCCCAAAACGCATCCCGAAAAAATCCTTTCAAATTTTCAGCCATTTTTCTGGAGTGGAAAGTGAACAAACAGAAAAAAATTTATATCCACTCAAACTCAATCAAATCCACTCCGGCGGGAACCCCTCAATTTGGATTTAAAAGGGACACCGAAGAAGAACCAGTCCCAATGCACAAAATTGGGCAACATATGGCGAAAAGTTGCATGATCCCGACCAGCAAACAGGATCATCCGAAATTTTGGCTATTTGTTAAAACTATTTCAGGACGCACCCCATTCGAGTGTTGTGAAAATTTCGCAAAGTGTACGCTCGCTTGTGCCTTTGTGTCTTGTTAAACGGGCATTCGATCGGAACCCATCCTCTTGCCCTCCCTCCCCCACCATTACCCCCCGTCGCCGGACCTGATAGAAAAGAAAACTTGAGAAAATCGTTAGAACCAAAAACACAAAAAGGGAAAGGGTCGTCCCGTCCCGCAGGAGGCGTATGCGGGGGAATGCTTGCGGGCTGCCCTGCTTATTCAATTTCCATGTGATCTAATTTTTGGTGGTTATTTTCGTCTCTCCCACCCTCCGGCGCTTTATTTGCAGAAAACCAGGGGGCGTAATCGCATTTATTACTTTTGGGCCTCTCTCACTCGATTCCCTCGAACATTTTCGGTAACAGGAAAGTAATTTTCTGTGGGCGAAAAACATAACGAGAAATCCTAAAGTTTTGGGGTCCCTTCAAGGAATTAAATTAAAGAAGAAGAAAAGAAAAACTTCGCCTTGAAGCTGGGACTCGCGTTCGAAAGTTATGCAGACTTTTGTAGCGCAAATTATTTTGAATTAACTTTTTTTTTTTTTATTAAGTACCCTATTTATGAATATTTTTACTCTAAACATATCCTGGTTTTCTTGATTTCACATCCCTGAATATGTCTTGAATGTTCCCTTAAATTATTAGGGTTCAGGGATTTCTTGTTTAAAGCCCAAAGCCCTTTGTAACGTGGTGTGCACCCCATACTTGGAGTAATTTTTAGTCAAATCCCGCCACATCAGCTATTTTGGAGTACTGTCTCCCGAAATTTTCGCTTCAGACCTATTTTGATTTTGGACTTCCTAAAAAGCGGGATATGTCCTTAGTGTGTCCTGAAATTATTGGAGCCCTGTGACTTTTGTCTGCAAAACTGCAGCCTTTCAAGTGCGGCAGGGCCCAATTTATTTTGTTTTATATAGCTAAATTTCACCCTCTGGCCACTTTGGAGTCCTGTCTTCCGAAATTTTTGCTCCACACCTATCCGGATTTTAAGCTTTTTGGAAATTAGGACATGTTCTTAGAGTATCCTAAAATTATTGGGACCCTGTGACTTTTTTCTGCAAAGCCTACAGCCTTTGAAGTGCGGCAGGGCCCAATTTATTTTGTTCTATTTAGCTAAATTTCATCTTTTGGCCAGTTTGGAGTCCCGTCTCTTGAAATTTTTGCTCCAGACCTATCCAGATTTCGAGTTTCCTGGAAAGCAGGATATGTCCTTAGAGTCTCGTAAAATTATTGGGACCCTGTGACTTTTGTCTGCAAAACTGCAGCCTTTGAATTGCGGCAGGGCCTAATTTATTTTGTTTTATTTAGCTAAATATCACCCTCTGGCCAGTTTGGAGTTCCGTCTCCTGAAATTTTTGCTCCAGACCTATCCAGATTTCGAGTTTCCTGGAAAGCAGGATATGTCCTTAGAGTCTCGTAAAATTATTGGGACCCTGTGACTTTTGTCTGCAAAACTGCAGCCTTTCAAGTGCGGCAGGGCCCAACTTATTTTGTTTTATATAGCTAAATTTCACCCTCTGGCCACTTTGGAGTCCTGTCTTCCGAAATTTTTGCTCCACACCTATCCGGATTTTAAGCTTTTTGGAAATTAGGACATGTTCTTAGAGTATCCTAAAATTATTGGGACCCTGTGACTTTTTTCTGCAAAGCCTACAGCCTTTGAAGTGCGGCAGGGCCCAATTTATTTTGTTCTATTTAGCTAAATTTCATCTTTTGGCCAGTTTGGAGTTCCGTCTCTTGAAATTTTTGCTCCAGACCTATCCAGATTTCGAGTTTCCTGGAAAGCAGGATATGTCCTTAGAGTCTCCTAAAATTATTAGGGCCCTGTGACTTTTTTCTGCAAAGCTGCAGCCTTCGAAGTGCGGCAGGGCCCAATTTATTTTGTTTTATTTAGCTAAATATCTGGCCAGTTTGGAGTCCCGTCTCCCGAAATTTTTGCTTCAGACCTATCCCGATTTTAAACTTTATAAAAAGCCGACTATCTTCTTAATTTATCCTCAAAAAATGAGAGCTCTACGAAGTTTTATTGCAAACTTACAACTATTTGAAATTTTTAGAAACAATCCAGCCAGTAATTTTAACAAAACCAAATTGTTTCAGTGGCGGGATATTTTCAAAAAATTTTTAAACGTTTCACGCAAAATGCAAATTTACAGAAATTGCACAGAGTTTGCAGCCAAACAACCCTTTCACTTTCTCACATCCGATCGATTCCCCGCTGGAATTTTGCACGTTCGACACGTGCACCCAGGTTGAGGACTTTACTCGACGATCTGCGCCCAGTGACGTGCAATTCGGTGGGAAGGTGGAAGGACTGGGGGGGGGTCGAATTAGTGACTACTTAACTTGTTATCTGAACAGGCTTAATTAAAAAAAAAAACGAAAAACAAAAAGATACAATTTCTAGAACTAGAAGAAGGGGATTATTCAGGCTGAGGTGTGTTTAATTAGACGAGAATAGGCCAGGTGAAATTCGTTGAACACCCCCTCTTTCCTGTGCCCAGGAAGCAAAAGTGTACTTGACTAGAGGTAGTTGCCGTCAGTTGTAGTTTGGTTTAAATAAATTTTAAATAAAATTTAGCCCCTGTCCCAAAAATCGAGCCTATGAAATTTTCCAAAAAAAACATTTTTCTATATTTCAAAATCCCACAAATTTTTTTATTACCTTTCCAACTTCTAGTGGATGGGTGAAAGCGTATGGAAGGAGAAAGGGGAACGAAGGGAAGGGGGGGGGGGCGGGTTTGAGGGATTATTGCCGTGTGCCCTTAGATTTTATTGCGGCAATTTCCCTAGAAAAGTTAGACGATGGTGGAAAGTCGTCGGAAAGTCGACGGAAAGTCGTCGCCAGCGAGCAGTAGGCTGCAATTAAGCAAATCTCGCATTTGTGGCTCCTACCCGACTCTGCTACAATTCTTCCCTACCCTTTTTACAGCCCTTTCGCTGGCGCCTGTCCCAGCACACTTTTTATTTTATTTTATTTTTTTTTTCACCGGCTTAAAAAAATCGAATTTTAAAAAGAAAAACCATAAGGAAGCATGCAAAACACCTGAGATCCAACTTAAAACAAAAAAAGAAGAAAAAAAATAAACAAACAAAAAAGAAAAATTATCCGGGGAAGCCCCGGGTGTGGGGACTGTTGTGGGTGGAAATGGAAAAAATTAAGTAGCACGCACGTCGAATTACACAACGCAGGGAGACTTCTAAAATTATCGGGCTTAAATCCATCGACTAATCGAATTTTATATAAAACTAAAATTTCTGTAAAAACAAAAAAAAAAATTATAACCCTTTATAAATTTTACCCTATCTCCCATACATCAAACATCTTTCGTTTATATTCAATGTCATAAGCTACGCAGCAAGCGACAAGGACCTTAGGCTAACTTTTATGAAGCTTTACAAGGGAATTTTCCAGTTTTTATCCCGTCTGGACTACCCTAAGGCCTCTGGCAAAAATTCAAATTTTTATGAAGCTCGATATAAAATTTTAACCCCTCTTCCATACATCAAACACTGAAATTTTATGAAGATGAATATAAAAAACCTCTGAAATCCGAAAAAATGAGTTTTTTTCATTGTGATTTTTACCCGTCTTGAAGGAAAATTGGAATTTTTGGATGAAAAAAGAAAAACCTTCTTTACAAAAAATGCTCTCCTGGCTAGAAAACTAATTATTAAATTCTGAAATTTTACACAGACTAAGCCAACATGTCTAGCTATCCAGGAAAAATAAAAACAGGATAACTCCCAAAGGAATATTTTGGGCTACAGGGTGTAGAAGTTGAGATAACGTTAAATTTAACCCTTTGTGTCAATTTGGCATCCCGATTCTCGAAATTTTTGCTCTAGGCCTACCCCGATTTTATACTTCCTGGAAAGCGGAATATGTCCTTAGAGTTTCCTAAAATAATTAGGTTTCTGCGATTTTTTACTAAAAAGCTACAGGCTTTGAAGCGCGGCGAGATCCAATTTATTTGATTTTATTTAGTTAAATATCAGCCTCAGGTCAATTTGGAGTACCGTCTCCCGAAATTTTTGCTCCAGACCTATCCCGATTTTTGGCTTCCTGTAAAGCGGGATTTGTTCTTAGAGCCTCCTGAAATTATTGGGATCCTGTGAGTTTTTTCTACAAAGGTGCAGCCTTTACAGTGCGGCGGTACCCAACTAATTTAATTTTTTTTTAGCTAAATTTCGCCTTCTGGTCAATTTGGAATCCCGTCTCCCGAAATTTTCGTTTTAGACTTATCCCGATTTTGAGAGTTTTCGAAAGCGAAACATGTCCTTAGAGCCTCCTAAAATTTTTAGGACTCTGCGATTGTTTTCTGCAAAACTGCAGCGTTCACAGTGCAGCGGGGCCCAATTAGTTTAGCTAAATTTCATCCTATGGTCACTTTGAAGTCCCGATTTCCGAAATTTTATCCTCCAGACCTATCCCGATTTTGGTTTTCCTGGAAAGCGGAACATATTTTAAGTGGTTGGTAAAAAAAAAAAAAAAAACTTGTGGTCGGGAAAAAAATTTTTATTAATGTTTTAAATCCGAACCCCTTTCGATTTTCTTTCCAATCACAGGAATAAAATTCGTTTTCAATTACTCCCGGGATAGGGATCAGGACGCAAGAGTTTCGCATATGTGGGTGAATTTTTTTTTTCCAATTAATTTCCTTTTTCTGTTTTTTTTTTTGTTGACTCCTTTCTGCTTCTGATCCACTTAAGTCAGAAAAAGCAATTTCACGCCAATATCGGGCGATAAAAATCCACCGCCGCCGTTGCTCGTCATCGGCGTAATTTTCTCATCGTTCCCGGGGTGTGTGTTTTTTTTTTTTTGTATTCCCGGTTATCCCGGCTAGTAGGGGTCGATCCCATACTCTTCTGAGGGCGGAGGGGTACGAAAAAGATTTTTATCTTGGCCTATCAAGAACGAAAATCTCGACTTTGTCGTGATTACGTAAAATGTGCCCCCCCCCCAACTCTCTGGTCTATGGTCGCTGCATCGCCACTGTATGGAGAATTTTTTTTGGTAGTGTTAGGGGGCTTGCGAACGTTGCCTAATTTTTTGGAGGGGTGGATTGTTCTCCACTATTTTCTTATATTTGATTTTGATTTTTAAATTTAATTAAAATTGAAAATAATTTTGAATATTTTTTGAGATGAATTTCGTTTTTGGGCAAAGACAGCGATTTTTTGGAGGGGCCTATTTTTTAAAATGTTATTTTTCTATTTCCAGGTATCGTCTATAAATCGAGTCCTTCGTAATTTAGCATCGCAAAAAGAGCAGCAGGCGCAACAGCAGAACGAATCGGTTTATGATAAATTGCGAATGTTTAACGGACAATCGGGCGGCTGGGCGTGGTATCCGAGCGGTGCGACCCCTGCTCATTTGGCATTACCCCCGACACCCGCTGGCAATTTACCTGGACAAATAACTCGTGATGAGCTTCAAAAACGTGGTGAGTTAAACATTTTTATTTTTTTATTTTTATTGTCTTCTACGCCACTGGTATTTTGTTATTTTTTGTCTTTTTTTTTTTTTTTGAAAAATTACTACATACCCCCTAAACCCTTTAACGCCTCCTGGATATTGTGGACATAAAAATTTCTCAAAATGTTTTTGTAGTAAAATTGTTGCTGGAAAATGAAATGATGACGATTTAATAGCGTCATCAGGGATTCAGGGGGATAATAGGGCATGTTTCGGAATTTAACCATACCCCAACTATTCATCCAAACACCTCCTAACCCCCTCCCTAAATACCCCTTCGGGTGCTGTAAATGCACTGCAATTTTCGGTATATTCGATGCATACATGCTGCCCCTCCTCAATTCTGGCGGTTCTGGAGCCCGAAAGGGAATGATATTTTCGAACGAGGACAGAGAAATAATCGGTCCTGAAGGTGAGGCTGGAAAACAGTGGCAGCAACGGAGGAGGGGAAAGAAGGGGGGGGGGGGAGTGGAGCAGGGGCTATCTACAGGACTTCTCTGATTGAGAATTCGGGTATTAATTCTGATTTAATCCTGATGTGATCGTTTTATTAATTGGATAAGCGTATTTTAAGGCCCCCCCCAAAACCTACCCAAACGTGCCGTCACTGGCCTGGTTGAATTCCCGAAATGTGAATTGATTGAATTAATAAAGCGCTCTTTTTTTGTTAATTGTTAGCACATGTTTTACTTGAGTGTGATGCATTCAATTTAACGAGTGATTTAATTTTAACTCAAATTTTAGTTCTAAGCTTGTTGCTGTTTTCGAAAATTGCTTTGTTTTTTCGAGGGGGGGTATATTGTGTTTTTATACTTAAAATAATCCTGGTAATCTCCTCTGTTAGTCGAAAAAACAACTGAATCAATTCGTTTCGATTTGGGAAAATTATTCCAATTTAAAATGAACGAAGGTAAAAATTTTGTTGGTCTGTTTTCAATTTTGTTTTGAACGTAAAACGAACCCTTTTTGCAACTTTTAATTGCCTTCTAGACGGATCAACTCAATCACGTGGAAACTTAGCTGACACCCTTCTTTTAGTTTTATGCTTTTAAAAAAAAAGGGAGTAACAAATAAAAACAAAAAACAAAAAAAAGTAATAAATAAAAGTAAAGGGTACGGAATTTTCCTCTATCCGATAATAAAAATAAAAAATAAAAAAATGTGAAATAAAACGAGAAAAGCAGCGGCTTAAAAAAGAGAAAAAATATATGGAAAAAAAATAAAATAAAATAAAATCGTGAAAATTACCGCGACAGAGAGGACTTGGCTAATCTTTAAAGAAAAAAAAAAGCGTTTGTTAAAATGAAATGCAACCGACACTGCGACGACGATGAACTGGAAAAAACAAAAACAGATTGGGTTAATTTAAGGTGACTAATTTTTTGTGATTTATTCTTTTTTGTTAACCCCTTCCCTCCAATTTACCCATTTACCTTCTGGGCGCCGGTTTTAAAGCGATTTTTATTTGAGTTTTTCATTTTTGCTAACAACTCTCAAATCGAGCGATGCAGCTCAATGGAAATGTGTGCGAGAATTCGTGGCCGTGGCCTTAGTTTTAGATTTACATGTACATCTTTTAGTTTCTTTTTAATTTACACCAAAAATTGAATTTTGTTTTCTTATCACTTAACAAATTTGAGCTTCGACCCCCAGAAACCGCCGGTGAGTTAATTTTCATTGAAAATGTTCGGAAAAAACGAACCTTCTCTGCGCCAATTGCCACCCTGGTCCTAATTGAAATCTTAGGGCGGTCAAAATTGGTACAGAATAAGAAAACAAGCCTAGCTTTAACCAGAAATTAAAATCTGGCTAAGTTCGGAGGAAAAATTTTGAGCTTCGAGCCCCAGAATCCGCCAGGGGGTTAATTTTCATTGAAAATGTTCGGAAAAAACGAACCTTCTCTGCGCCAATTGCCACCCTGGTCCTAATTGAAATCTTAGGGCAGTTAAAATTGGTACATAATAAGAAAACAAGCCTAGCTTTAACCAGAAATTAAAATCTGGCCAAGTTCGGAGGAAAAATTTTGAGCTTCGAGCCCCAGAAACCGCCGGTGAATTATTTTTCATTGAAAATGTTCGGAAAAAACGAACCTTCTCTGCGCCAATTGCCACCCTGGTCCTAATTGAAATCTTAGAGCGATCAAAATTGGTACATAATAAGAAAAGAAGCCTAGCTTTAACCAGAAATTAAAATCTGGCCAAGTTCGGAGGAAAACTTTTGAGCTTCGAGCCCCAGAAACCGCCGGTGAGTTAATTTTCATTGAAAATGTTCGGAAAAAACGAACCTTCTCTGCGCCAATTGCCACCCTGGTCCTAATTGAAATCTTAGAGCGGTCAAAATTGGCACATAATAAGAAAACAAGCCTAGCTTTAACCAGAAATTAAAATCTGGCCAAGTTCGGAGGAAAAATTTTGAGCTGCGAGCCTCAGAACTTGCCGGTGAGTTAATTTTCATTGAAAATGTTCGGAAAAAACGAACCTTCTCTGCGCCAATTGCCACCCTGGTCCTAATTGAAATCTTAGGGCGGTCAAAATTGATACAGAATAAGAAAACAAGCGTAGCTTTAAACAGAAATTAAAATTTAGCCAAGTCCGAAAGAAAAATGTTGAGCTGCGAGCCTCAGAAGCCGTCGGTGAGCGAATTTTCATAGAAAATGTTCGGGAAAAAGGAACCCTTTCTGCGCCAATTGCCACCGTGATCCCAATAAAAGTCTGCGGGTGCTTAAAATCGGTACAAGATAAGAAAACAAGCCCAGCTTTAAACAGAAATTAAAATCTGGTTGAGTTCGGAAGAACAATTTTGAACTGCGATCCTCAGAACCTGCCGGTGAGTTAATTTTCATTGAAAATCTTCGGGAAAAAGAAACCCACTCTGCGCCAATTGCCACCCTGGTCCCAATAAAATTCTGAGGCCGCTCAAAATTGGTACAGTATAAGAAAACAAGCCTAGCTTTAAATACAAGCTAAATTCTGCCCACGTCTAGAGGAAAAATTTCATAAGATTTATTTAAATCCAATTTAATAAATAAATCAAAATGAGAAGAAGGTGCGTAAAAATCCGTCGCTAGAAACATTTAAGGCATATTTCTTTTTTCTTTTATCAAACACGAAATTTGATACTGGCCCTAATCAGCGAACCTTTAAATTTTTGGCTGGTTTTTTCTTTTCGGTCGTAAAGCATTTAAAAAATAAGAAAAAATTAAAAATTCTTCCTCACCTCATTCAAAGCCGATGGCGTTGATTTTATTTTGGATTTATCCCTTCATTTATTACAAAAAAAGACAGAAAAAAAAATATTTAGAGACCTTTGCCGGACGAAATTGCGTTAGTTGGACCCAGGTAATTAAAAACGGGCGGTGTCCAGTTTCAAAATAGCGCGCCCTCCTACACTGCAATCGGATTTTTCTGCGATCAGGGAGACATGTTCGCAGTAAATTTTAAAACTTATTTAAAATGAGCCGCTTACTTTCAAGAGAATTTTTACTTTGAGCGATTTCGGTGATTTCTCAGAGTTTTTCAGTTTTCCTATAAACGGACATGTTCGCAGCAAATTTCAATTAAATTTTAAGTTAATTACGTAATTAAACGCATACTTGCCCCTTCCCAATGTCCAGGAAATTCCCCGGATTACTGGAGCTGGGTAATTTTGGAAAAGCCGAAAAAGTCGCCGCTTGAGCCCTTTTACGCTTAAAATTTTGAGGGCCAGACTTTTGTGTGAACGGGATGAAAATCAAAAGGCAAACCGAATGAAAAGGGAATCCATTCACTGAAAATTTCACTTGTGCCTTACCTCCTCCAGGAGCCCTATCAAATTACGAGAGAATCAGGGAATCGTTCCTGCACCATCCCCGCCTCTCACCCCTCGTGCCAACATTTTCCACGGTTCGTCGAAGGGACCGATCCCCCGCTCAAAATGCATCGATGTCCCCCGACAAATTGCCCCTCGCCCTAATTTGCCGGCAGTAAAAGGGCTTAATCATGATTTACCCAAAAATCTAAGTAAGTGCAAAATTGAAACATTTGTTAAAGGAGTTTCGGACGCCCTTTCCATTCATTCCCCTTGTCCTGGATACTCCGAATGTACCGGACTCGGACCCTTCCTAGGAAAACATCAAAATAAATCGAATTTCTAAACATTTTTTCATCAAAAGGAATTCCGTTTTAAGATATTTTTGAAAAGGTCAAGATGTTTTCTTCTGGTTTACTATAAAAAATTAGAGCTCTTAGTGCTCTTCTGGAAAAAAAAAATTACCCTTTATAAACTCCACCCTATGTCCCATACACTAAACACCTTTCGTTTATATTCATTCCCATAAGCTCCACAGCACGCGACAAGGACCTTAGGTTAACTTTTGTGAAGCTTTAGAAGGGAATTTTCCAGTTTTTATCCCACCTGGATCACCCTAAGGACCCTGGAAAATGGAATTTTTGGATGGAAAAAGAAAAAGCTTCTTCACGAAAAATGCTCTCCTGGCCCCAAAACTAATTAATAAATTCTGAATTTTTGTCCAGGCTAAGCCAACATGTCTAGCAATGCAGGAAAAATAAAAGCAGGGTACCCCCTGAGGGAATATTTTGTGCCACAGGGTGTAGAAGTTGAGATAACGTTAAATTTCACCCTTTTGTCAGTTTGGCGTCCCGTCTCCTGAAAATTTTACTCTAGACCTATTCCGATTTTGGGCTTTTCAGAAAGCAGGACATGTCCTTAGAGTCTTTTCAAATTATTGGGGCCGTGGGGTTTTTTTCTGCAAAACTACAGCTTTTGTCGTGCGGCGGGACCTAATTAATTTCATTTTATTTAGCTAAATTTCACCCTCTTGCCAGTTTAGAGTCTCGCCTCCTGAAATTTTTGCTCCAGACCTATCCCGATTTTGGACTTCCTGGAAAGCAGGACATGTCCCTAATGTCTGTAAAAATTATTAGGATCCTGTGATTATTTTCTGAAAAACTGCAGCCTTTGTAGCGCGGCGGGACCTAATTAATTTCATTTTATTTAGCTAAATTTCACCCCCTAGCCAGTTTGGCGTTCATTTTCCCAAAATTTTTGCTCTAGACGTATCCTGATTTTAGGCTTTCTAGAAAGCAGGATATGTCCTTCGGGTCTCTGGAAAGTATTGGGTCTCTGCAATTTATTTCTGCAAATCTACAGCCTTTGCAGCGCGGCGGGACCTAATTAATTTCATTTTATTTAGCTAAATTTCAACCTCTGGTCAGTTTATAGTCCCGCCTCCCGAAATTTTTGCTCCAGACCTATCCCGATTTTGGACTTCCTGAAAAGCAGGACATGTCCCTAATGTCTGTAAAAATTATTAGGATCCTGTGATTATTTTCTGAAAAACTGCAGCCTTTGTAGCGCGGCGGGACCTAATTAATTTCATTTTATTTAGCTAAATTTCATCCCCTAGCCAGTTTGGCGTTCATTTTCCCAAAATTTTTGCTCTAGACGTATCCTGATTTTAGGCTTTCTAGAAAGCAGGATATGTCCTTAGGGTCTCTGGAAAGTATTGGGTCTCTGCAATTTATTTCTGCAAATCTACAGCCTTTGCAGCGCGGCGGGACCTAATTAATTTCATTTTATTTAGCTAAATTTCAACCTCTGGTCAGTTTATAGTCCCGCCTCCCGAAATTTTTGCTCCAGACCTATCCCGATTTTGGACTTCCTGGAAAGCAGGACATGTCCCTAATGTCTGTAAAAATTATTAGGATCCTGTGATTATTTTCTTTGTTCTTTTTCGTTATCTGCATGATGTGAAGAAATTTTCTTTAACTGAAAAATTTTGTGTACAGGAGAAAAGCGAACGCCCTCGTCGAGCTCTTGAAACTTGTAAAAATGATGAAAAGATGTTTTCCGTTGTGGAAAACATTTTCTTTCTTTTTTTTTTGTATATTTCATAGGATCTATTCAAAAGTAAAACTATTCAATGTGCCCCTTTTCAGGGGTTTTGGGGTGAGTAGGGATGATGGGATGGGGGAGGCTGTGTTTTAATTTCGCGCTTTTATCCGTGCAGTTTTCCGGTAGCGAACCCCACTCCTGGCACTAACAGCACTTTTTACCTTATAAATTTTTTTTTTATTCGTTGTCCTCCCATTTCATTTGCGACTTTTCATTTTCATTTATTTCCCTCATGCGGAAAAGGCTTTTCCTCGTCGGGGGTGGTTGTTTTTTGTTCTTTTTTTTAATAATTTTTTTTTTTTTATATATGCATATTTTTTTATTTATTTTTTTTTATTTTTGAATAGTGGCCAAGTGGCTCGTGCTGTTGCTGTTCATTTTGTGTGTGTGTATGTGTTTTTTTTTTCTCATATTTTTTCATTTTTGTTGAGCACAGTGATTCACATGCTTTTCATGATGTCGCTTTATTTTATTTTTTTTTTACTTTTTGTTTGCCCTTAATTTTTTTCTCATATTTCGCATTTTATTTATTTCTTCATATAAATGTTTCCGTTCTTTCAAACGAACCCCCACCCCGCCCCACCCACAGGAGTTTTAACGATTTTTCATCATTTTTCATATCAACTGAGGCGTAATGTTGCTAGCTGGATGCTGTGCAGCAAAACCTCTTAATTTTATTCCATATATTTTTTTTTCTTGTTCGTTATATTTATTTTTTATTTTTTTTATATATATTTTTCCTGTGCCCCCCCCCTTTCCCGGTTACCTCTCCCGCCGCCACTGGGTACGAGGCCTAATACATTTTTTGTTCCTGGCTGAAGTCACTGCCTGCTGCTTTTGGTGATGGTGGTGGTGCTGCTGCTGCTGCTACTTGCTGTTCTGCTTTATGCCGGGTATGAGGTAGAGAAAGAAAAAAAAAATAAATAAATATTAAAAAAAAAAAGGAAATTCTTCCTGTTTTCATCCCCATTTAGTATTTTTTTTTTTTTTTTGCCAGGCAATCTGGGCGGAATTTTTATTTGTAAATGAGCCCCCCACCCTCATCCCCTTTCCTCTCGTGCATCTCTTCGTAACGCCCCACAACAGCAGCAGCAGCAGCAGAAAAAGAGGCTCTGAAATCAGCCCCAAGCCGCCGACGAACCTAACCTCAAAACGTTAGTGGCAGGTGTGGGGTTTTCAGGGTTTTGCTGCTTTTTATTATTGTTTTTTTTTTTTTTTTTTATGTTTTGGAACCACCCCCGACTGAAGGCAGTGAGTGTGCCACTGATGGGGCTCTTTTTTTATCCTCCAACCTACTCCCCCACCCCCACCCCAACCCCCAACCCCCATCCCCATTTCTCCCTGCTGTGGTGAAAGCATTCACATTTTATTACCATTCAAAAACAAAATCCTCCTCCACGTTGAGGGATAAAAAGAAAATTGCAAAAATGATGAAATGATGAAAAATACAAAAAAAAAAAAAAAAAAAGAAATACAGAAGCAGGCAAAAATGATTTTTATATGCGAGGTTCGTGTGAATTAGCCTTTATATTTTCTATTTGGACCGTAATTTTACGAGAGAGCTAAAGAATGAAAAAGAGAAATAAAAATAAATAAAAAATAAAAAAAAGTAAAAAATACCAGAGCCCCTTGAAAAGGGTTGAAGCCTGGCAAAATGTAAAAAAAAAAAAAAAATTTTAAATAAAAGGGTGCAGGGAAAAACACAATTTTTTTTTATATTTTAACTTTACATCAAAGGAAACATATTGCAAAAAAAAAGCAGAAACGTAAGCCACTCAGAGGAGCAGGATATTCAAGTTATTTATTTTCCCTTTTTCTATTAGTTAAGGGCTCGTCCTCATTCACACGAAACATGCCCTCCAACCTCTAGGGCGGCGAAAGTACTTAATGAACTTTTGATACATTTTTTTATTTTATTTTTTAATTTTTAGCATAAAATTCAATTTTCCACTTCTACACCCTGTTAGCTGAAAAGATCCCTTAAAGATACACCCTGTTTGTTTTTATAAATTCTACAAAACTAGTTTTCGTGCTACTAAATAAAAATTTCAAATATTTTCGGTTAATTTTGACCATAGAATTAGAGCTTTAAAATTTTTGTGAACTCAATTCAATCCCACTTCTGGCACCAATTTAAAAATTTTAAATATCCCAAATATCCCATACTTTTTAAATTATTAAATTAGCTGTAACTTTCTGATAAAAGCAGCTTAAATTATCCTTTTAAAATTACAGAAGCACCTAAATTGGAATGGTTTTTGTTTTATGAATTTCGCACCCCCCTCGCCATTCAAAAAAGTTATGCGATTTTATTTGAAAATTGCAAACATTTCGGAATTAATTTTATCTGGTAAAACAAAAAAAAAAAGAAAAACAAAAACAATTGGCTAATTGTTTTATTCTTCCTGTTGTGAGTTTAAATTAAAATTAAAATTACCCGTGTAATGGGCTATTGTCATGATTTTAAAAGAGCGCAAATTGTTCGCAGTTATGTGAAATGTTATCATGAAATTTTAATTCCAGACTTATCGTGATGTTATGCTTTTTGGAAAGCAGGACATCTCTTTACAGTCTCTTGAAATTATTGGGACCCTGCGATGTGTTTCTGCGAGGCTGTAGCCTTTGCAGTGAGGCAGGGTTCAATTTATTCAATTTTATTTAGCTAAATTTCACCCTCTAGCCAGTTTGGAGTCCCATCTCCTGAAATTTTTGTTTCAGACCTATCGCGATTTTGAGCTTCCTTGAAAGCGAAACATGTCCTTAGAGCCTCCTGAATTTATTGGGACCCTTTGATTGTTTTCTGGAAAGCTGCAGTCTTTGCAGTGCGACGGAGCCCAATTAATTTAATTTTGTTTAACTAAATTTCACCCTCTAGCCAGTATAGGGTCCCTTATCCCGAAATTTTTGCTCCAGACCTATCTCGATTTTGGACTTTCTTGAAAGCGAAATATGTCCTTAGAGTCTTCTGAAATTATTGGGACCCTGCGATTCTTTTCTGGAAAGTTGTAGCCTTTGCAGTGCGACGAGCCCAATTAATTTAATTTTATTTAGCTGAATTTCACCCTCTAACCAATTTGGATTGCGGTTTCCTGAAATTTTTGCTCCACACCTATACTGATTTTGGGCTCTTTGAAAAGCAGAACATGTTCTTAGAATTTCCTGAAATTATTGGGACCCTGCGGTTTTTGTCTGCAAAGCTGTAGGCTTTATAGTGCGACAGGACCCAATTTATTTAATTTTATTTAGCTAAATTTGACTCTCTTTGAAGTTCCTTCATCCAAAATATTTGCTCCAGAGTTATCCCAATTTTGAGCTTCCTGGAAATCAGGATATGTCCTTAGTACATCCTGAAATTATTGGGACCCCTAAAGGGGCACCAATTCTAGGAAAACACCAAAAATGCGGCGCCCTACTGCAAGATGTCGGCGGTATACGCTTTGAAGTTGAAAATTCTTGCCGTTGAATTTTAAATCGGCAAAAGAAGTGTGTGTGAAAATTTTAATCGCATCCAGCACGTGTGAAACTGGCGACACACCCTGTACCCATGGCGTTTCGGTCGAAATTCCCGACTTTGAACGCCCTCCGGAATGCAATAAAGTGGCAAAAAAGGGAGGATGCGCCCAAGCGGAATGGGAATTCCCTTCATCTGATCAAAATCAGGAGTCATATCGTTGTCGCCTTTTATGTTGTAAAGTTGCAAGTTTTCCTCATCGGCACCCTCTATCCATGGTACAGGGGCGCACAAAAGCATCCCCTCCCGCCCCCCCCCCCCCGCCCCCATTCACGTTGAGCGTCATAGGAAAATACCTCGAAATCTTTAAGTGGTTAAATACTTTTCAGCTACTCAGGGATTGATTGCTATTTTCTGGCATAGGGTGCCCAAAAAGTGCCGTTAAAACCAGAAAATTAAAGGCACACCTCTCAGGAAAGAGTAGTTCTCTATGGTTTTTTTTTTTTTTTTTTGTTGCCTTTCTTCTTCTGTATTTTGGGGGCTTTATTGCATAGCAACACCCCTCACACGAGCACAAAACCCTTCAGAGGAATATGCCCCCCTCCCCCCTTTCTCACACCCTGTATTGCTGTGCTGCTGTACGATCTGTCGAGGGCGGTCGTCCTGAAAATATTTCAAATGATTCCCAGTGGCGGCGGCGGTGGTGGCGACGAAGGCAACGGTGATGGCGACGGCGGCATAGTTGCGCACTTTGCAACGGGGGCGACACCTTTTATCCGCATTCGAAATGGCTTCAGATTAAAGGGATCCTGGCAAAATTCCATACCCCATCCCCCAGTCCTACTCCTTCCTAAACTAAATTTTTTCACTCATACCCCCGCTACTGTGCTGGGATTTTTGTAATGGGGAAAGAAAAGAGAAAATGTGAGAAAATGTTGCAATTCTCGATTGAAATTTGTAGAAAATAATTAAAATTAGATTCTTTTGGAGTCCCCATCCCTTTAAAAAATAAATAAAAATAAATTATAAGGGGGGGGGGGGGGGGCATATACGAGTACACGAAAACTGTGGGGTTGATATAAACGTAGGCGGTGGTGTTTGAAGGGAAAATTTTCCCTATTAAATTTACGATTGGCTGAGGCTGTCGTCTTCACGAAAGATGTTAATAAGGGTTGCTACGTAATTGCCTGGGAACGCCCCTTGCGCCCCCCTTACTTCCTTTCCCTTTTTACCCTCTCGTCCTTCCTTTAGGCTCCATCCGCCCATTTCATTCCTTGCCCCCCCCAACAAAAAAAATCCAATCATGTCCTCGTGTGTGTTGCCACCCCAAAATAATCGTAAGCATGTCAGAAGCAATTAAGGTAACACTTGTCAGGGTCTGAAGAGCAGAAAGGGAAGGGGATGGATGAAGGGGCTTAAAGGGTAAGAGGTGAGGGGAAAGGGTAAATTTATATTAAAATTTAATTTTAAATGAAATTTAACTAAAATTTCGGGATGTTTTAAAGCTTAGAAAATTCAGGAAAAAGTAAGGAAATTAATTTTTTTATGAAATTCGTTTATTGCCAGAATTTCCCTACTCTTCTCATCCCTACCCCTTGGCCTTCGCCTTCGCCTTATCCGATCCCTTCCCTTTCCCTTCGATTTGTGTTCAGTCGTCTCGACAAAATTGATTCTGTTGGCATATGCAAATGATGTAACGGTACAATATCAACACGTTAGTTAATAAAATACATGCACCCACCCCCTCCCCTTCTCCTCCCCTTTCCCTTCCCTTTCCCTTTCAACCAAATTTTGATGTATTTGGGAACGAGAAAAATTCGGGGGGGGCTGAAATTTTCTTTCTATTCGAAAGTTAGTGCCAGAAGTGGGGTTTGTGCTCCCCTACTCAATACAAAAAAATGGGAAATATTTTTTATATTTAATAAATCAACCCCTCTCCCCCCATCCCCGGGAAATCATGTCTCATCATCCCGTTATTTATTTTTTCACGCGAGAATTAGCAATTATCCATGTCGGGACTCATTAGGGCTAATTTCGTTAGGCAGCCTGCACATTGGGCAAATATCGCACCCTTCCGAGGGGGCTGCAAGGGGTGGTTCCTTCGGGCGCTCTGAAGGGTGCCAATCAGCCCAAAAATTATGTCGTCATATACACACCAAAAATAACAGCAAGATTTCTCTGTTGCAGCAGCAGCAACAGCAGTAGCAGAGAAAATAAATAAAATGAATAAATAAAATTTATGCTGCCGATTCGGCGGGGGTAGGGATAATTTATAAATGAATTTGTAGATGTTATCGAATAACGGCATAAATTAGATTAGTTCTGCTCCTTATCCCGGTCCTGGTCCCTGTCCCTGTTCCGGTACCGATTTTTGCACACCACCCCTTTTCATTACACAAATTTCTTTCTTGGCTCCCAAATCTAAATTTTTTCTACGCCACTGAACTTGAAATCGATATAACGTGAAAATTGTGTGTAGAAAAAAATGTTTTTAAATTTTTGAACTTTAAATTTCAAAAATTGATTAGCTCTTTTTAAAATTGCAAAAGGAGCTCTTATCATTCGGTGATAATAAGAACAGTGGCGTACTGTTCCCATGGCACAATAAAGTACCATTACCTTCCAGGAAGAGTCTTGGGTACTCCCTAATTTCATTAGGGCTAACTTTGCCCCGGGGGTACTGGGGGTAGTTGAAAGAAGACGTCGCAGGATAGAAAACAGAACCACACCCACAAACTTTCCCGAAGGGCAACTTGCGAAATTGAGCCTTGTTTGTTACTCATGAATATTACGAAAATTTGCTTTACTGCCACATCCCTCGGGATCTTTTCGCATTCTTCCAGAGCCGGGAAATTATTACGCCTATTAAGTATTATATTTTTTTTTTTAAATTAATATTAAGGCATTTATTTTTAGTAATTTTATTCATTTTAATTTATGCTGTGTGATTTCATCCGATTTTTATGAGAGGCTAAATTTCAGAGTACGATTTCTTTAAAAAATCCTTCGAGAGGTATGCGGTTTTTACGTTTTCCTGAAAGCTGAAACCCTTGGCTAATTTCTGATAAAATTTCGAAAAATTAGGGTTCGAATTTTAAAAATGGCGCATACCCCACACTTGAGCTCTGCGATTTTAGCTCATTTTTACAAGAGCCAAAATTTCAGAGTGGAATATTCTTAAAAACTCCTTCGGGAGGTATGCGTTTTTTTGCATTTTCCTGAAAGCTAAGGGTATTAGATAATTCCTGGCGAAATTTCAAAAAATTGGGGCTCGAATTTTAAAAATGGCGCATACCCCCTTCCGAGCTGTGCGATTCTGGCCCATTTTTTACAAGAGCCAAAATTTGAGAGTGCGATGTTTTTAAAAAATCCTTCGGGAGGTATGCGTTTTTTACATTTTCCTGAAATTTAAGGCCATTAACTAATTCCTTGCGAAATTTCAAAAAATTGGGGCTCGAATTTTAAAAATGGCACATACCCCCCTTCTGAGCTGTGCGATTTTGGCCCATTTTTACAACAGGCAACATTTCAGAGTGCGATTGCTTTAAAAAATCCCTCAGGAGCTATACCTTTTTTGTATTCCTGTAAAAGCTGAGGTTATTAGGTAATTTCTGACGAAATTTTAAGAAATTAGGGCTCGAATTTTAAAAATGGCGCATACCCCCCTGAGGGGCGATTTTTTTTCCATTTTTACAAAAGTCCAAAATTTCAGAGTGCGATATTTTTAAAAAAATCGTTCAGGAGTTATGCGATTTTGACATATTCCTGAAAGCTAAAACCCTTAGCTAACTGATGGCGAAATTTCAAAAAATTAGGGTTTAAATTTTAAGAATGGCAGCGAAATTGTTTTTTTTTCGAGAGGCGGCATTGTCTCGAAGAAATTTTGATTTTCAATTAATTTACCTTGCGCCCTTATTTCGCTGTTTGTCGAGCCCTCGAGCTATTTAGAGGACAAACTCGTTAAAGTTAAAGTTAAATACGGTGAAATGAGTTCCCGAAGGACTGCGAGGAACCCCTTACTTTTGGGCTGCTGTGACACAGGGAGAGCGCAAAAAAAAGAAATAAATAAAAAAAAAAACAGGGAAGAGGGCAATTTATCTCGCCATCGAACGTTAAGTGGACATGTACCGTCATACCTGGGCAAAGCCACCCCCTGCGCCCTCCCTGCCGCTAGTTGGCCAGGCTACAGACCCTTAAACTGTCCCTCGGGACACAAAAATCAACTTGTCCCCGATGAAAATTGTCCCTGTTTTTCGGAGGGACCTATAAACACAGCCAAAACCCTGAAATGGAAATGTAAGAAAACTGGTGGACAGAAGGGTAGGAAAGGGATGGGGAAAGGGAAGGGAAGGGCAGAGAATCGAATTTTCAGTTTGGCTCTTTGCCGTTTACGTCGGGCGATTATTGCATCCAATGAAAGGGAAACAAATTGTCCTTCTCTGGTGGAAACAAACAGAACAAAATGCTCCTCGTTTTCGATTGAGACCGACAACAGTCTCGAATGCATCGCGAACTGTTTGCCCTTCTCCCGGAGAGTACCCTTGAGTGGCCCTTCTGCCCTGACATTATGAGGGCAATTATCGGAGGACTTGTCATCTGTTTGGATAGAAACGTAAACACGCGTTTTCTTTGGCTGCCCTCAAAATTAATTTTTCTCTTCTGATCATTTTCTGAAGGGATAAAGTACAGGGGCAAGGGATGAGGTGATACGTCCACTTTGATCCACTTGAAATCCTTCAAATCTTGAAAGAAATAATCCGCTAATAATTTTTGTTTCGAGCTGTTCAATTAAACAAATTTAAATAAAACAATTTCGGCCCCAAACTTATACCCTGCGGTACCCCTTAGAGTTTTCTGTTAAATGCCCCAAATATCAAGCAAAAGCGAATCGGAAGCAATTAATTAGAAAAAATGAGCTCCTCTCGGAAGAGAAGAAGACCACATCTCCGGTCCGGCTCATATTCTTTATCTTGATTTTATCCTGGAAAGGGATTTCTTTTGATTGCGACTGAACCAGCCACTTGTACATAAATTTTTCCCTTTTTTGGTTCTATAGTATGCTAAAAAAGAATATCAACTGAGGGTATGTACGGAAGGGTCTCGAAAAACGACTACCAGAGAAAATAAGAAATGATAATTTCCGGTCAGAAGAAAGTTTTCCTCTCCGTTTTCTTCATCTTTAAACTCAAGGAAATATCTCTTTAGCAAATTTTCTATATATTTTCTCTGTTTTCCTACTATCCCCGGCCGATCCCCGAAAGATGCGGGGTCAGTTGGTTTTGCAGTCATCATTACACGCATGTGATGATCCCCGGAGACCCCGTTCCCTCTTTCAGAATCGTTTTTTTTTTTTTTTTTTTTTTTTTTTTGAGACATGTTCGAAAGCGAGGATAGTCGCTGGGCGAAATAAAATCCACCCCAACCACTGAAGCGATAAACGCGGGGGTCGATGGCCATTATTCAGTTAAAACTGATTGAGGGGCGGAGCAGATTGGTTTTGATGATTAAGTTAAGGGATGGCCTGCAAACGTATCCACCGACCGGCTGCGAGCGTGCCCCCGATCGGTAAACATCTCAATGAGAGTTGTAATCGATTAACCGGCGAGTGTTTTGGTCATTTCCAGCAAAAATTCCTCGGCCAAGGGGGATGTGCTGGTTACCAAAAAATTCGACTTCTCTTCATCATTAACCGAGGGCTGCAAACATGACCCCCATACCATTTTCAAGTGTATGCCACCGTCGCCCGACGATTTTCTTTAAGGGCCACTTCATCGGAGAGGTGCTGCAGAAAACATGTTTATTTTTTTTTGTTTTTGAGACCCACTCCGGCTAGCTGACCTGAAGGTTTAGCGCAGGGGAAAAAAAAAACAATAACAAGACATAAACCCTTTTTCAAGGAGCCCAAAATCGGGAGAGGTTTAGAGCAAAAATTTCGGGATTCGGTACTCGGAAAGTGAGGAGAGGGTGAAATTTAGCTAAATAAATTTAAATTAATTGAAACTTATCGCGGTGTAAAGGCTGTAATTATTCAGAAAAAAATCGCAGGGCGCTAATAATTTTAGGAGACTTTAAGGACATGTCCCGCTTTCGATTAAGCTCAAAATCGGGATAAGTCTAGAGCAACATTTTTGCAAATTGGGACGTCGAAGTGGCCAAAGAGCGAAATTTTTTGAAATAATAACAAAATAAATGGCTCCGTGGCACTGCAAAAGGCTCCAACTTTGCAGAAAAAAATCACAGGGTCCTGATAATTTCAAAAGGTTCTGAGGATACGCCTCGCTTTCCATACAGCTCAAAATCGGGATAGGTCTGGAGTGAAAATTTGCAGGGACCAGATTTCAAATCGACCAAAGGGCGAAATTTAGCAAAAAAAAATTAAATTACTTGGTTTCCCGGTGCACTCTAAAGGCTGCATCCTTGCAGAAAACAATCGCAGAGCCCTATTTATTTTAGGAGCCTTTAAGGACATGTATCGCTTTCTACAAAACCCAAAAACGGGATAGGTCTAGAGCAAAAATTTTGGGAATAGGTACGCCGAAATGACTAGAGGGTGAAATTTTATGAAATAATATCAAAATAAATGGCTTCGTGACGCTGCAAAAGGCTGCAATTTTCCACAAAACAATCCCTGGATCCTAATAATTTTAGGAGGCTCTGAAGAGATGCTCTGCTTTTCAGGAAGTCTAAAATCAGGATAAGTCTAGAGCAAAATTTTCGGGAGACGGGATTCCAAAATGACTAGAGTGTGAAATTTAGTTAAATAAAATTAAATTAATTGGGTCCCGCTGCACTTCAGAGGCTGTAGATTTGCAGGAAATAATTGCAGAGCCATAATAATTTTAGGAGACTCTAAGGACATGTTTTTCTTTCCACGAGGCTCAAAATCGGAGTAAATTTAGTAGCAAAAATTTGGGAAATTAGGACGCCAAAATGACCAACGGTCGAAATTTATCGTTATCTCAATTTCTACACCCTGTGGCTCAAAATATTCCCTCGGGATGTATCCTGTTTTTATTTTTCCTAGATAGCTAGACATGTTGGCTTAGTTTGGACAAAATCTTAGAATTTATTAATTAGTTTTGTAGCCAGGAGAGCATTTTTCGTGAAGAAAGTTTTTCTTTTTTCATTCAAAAATTCCATTTTCCCTTCAAGACGTGTAAAAATCATAATGAGCGAACATATCCCACTCTACAGGAAGCTCAAAATCGGGATAGGTCTGGAAGAAAAATTGGCAAGCTATTTCCATCCGAAAACGAATCATTTTGTCGTCATTATCAGGGATGTGCGACACTTTTAAGGTGCACCTCTCCCTCGGGAATAAAAAGAAAAGAAAAAAAACCTCCAAAAATCTGGATAACGGTTTTGATTAATAGTCGCAAATTTGACAGCGATTTTCGGGGATTTCTTCGATTCGTTGACGTTGGGGGTGGCACAAGGTTTGTCCTGTCGACGCCGTGTCGTTTCCTTGAAAACTTTCCATCCATAAGCAAAAATCCCGCGGGAAGGGCACGTTTTTCACGATAATCCTTTCAGGCAGGTCCGTCCACCCCCCGCAGAGCATACCCTAAGTCCCAAAGATTTTGTTGGTTTTCCCATTTTCCTTGGGGAGCCTTCTCTGAAACAAAATACAACAGAAAAAAAAATTGGGAAAATCAAAAAATGCAGTTTTCCTGTACGTTTCATGGGAATTTGTTCCGGATGTCGACGGATTCTTTTCCAGAAGGCCCCCCCACACACCCTCCCCCCTCTTCGCCCATAACCTCTAGCCCTTCAAGCCTGGGAGAAGGAAGGAAAATTGTGTTGCACAGGGTGACAAAAAAGCTCATTTGATTTTTCACTTTTCCTCGTGCGTGACTTGAATATTTTTTTTTATTTTGCTACTTTTTTTGTTTTGGTAATTCCTTGTTTTTTGGTTTTTTTTTTTTGGCAAGGATATTTACTTTCCCGGACGAGCGTGACGACAGGGTAAACAAAAAAAATAAAATAAAAAGATGGATCGAGGGATAAACAAAAAAAAGTAGATCGAAAATTTCATCGCGAGGAAACGTGTCCTTTGGAAGCGGTGAGGGAAAATGGGATAAAAAAGACGTCCTTGTTATTTTTATTTTTTTTTTTTTATTTGATACATTTCTTAGGGTTTTCTTGTTGTCGTTACGCGACAAGGCCACAAGACCACCCGCCCCCTCCTGCTATCCCGTCCTCTGTATGCTTTTTCGAGTTTACGTGACGAAAAGAATTCGAAAAAATTAAAATTCGTTTCCTGAAATATCTCCGAGATGTCTGTTCGGTATCTACCTGCCCCAGAAGAGTTCCTGAAGGAGAGGAGCATCTGAAATTTACTTCTGTTTTTTTTTTATTTATTTATTATAATTTTTTTTTTTTTGTATTTATTTTGAATTGGCATGACTTCGATTGCTTGAAAAATTGAGTAAAATTTTTATTATTTTAATATTATTTCAAATAGTCCGTAGCTCAAAATATTCATTCAGGACGTACCCAGATTTTACGTTTTATGAAAAGCTTAACATGTTTTCTTAGTTCCTACAAAATTACAAGAATTAGAATTTTTTTTTGTGACTAGGGGAACATTTTTAATGAAACAAAACCCCCTATATTTTTATATAAAATTCGAATTTTAGGTCATTATTAAGGTTTTTTTTTAATTTTTATTTTCAGATATTTTTAGTGCGGACGTTTCTCATCCAAACTCACATGAGAGCACGTCTGACGGAAATTCGGACCACAATTCGTCCGGGGACGAGGATTCGCAGATGCGTCTGAGGCTAAAAAGAAAATTGCAACGAAACCGAACTTCGTTTACAAATGAGCAAATCGATAGTTTAGAAAAAGGTAAGAAATAAAACAAAATTATGCCATTAAATGTAAAATTTATTAAACCTTAATACGAAATTAATTTATTTTGTTTTTATTCAAATATTCCACAGAATTCGAGCGAACCCACTACCCAGATGTTTTTGCTAGAGAAAGATTGGCGGAAAAGATTGGCTTACCCGAGGCACGTATTCAGGTTTGTTTTTGTTCTTAATTTGTGTGCCGAATAAACCCTAAGGTTTACTTAAACTTTGGGAACCTTAAAGGGTTTTTTTAGAACTACAATTTTAAGGTTAATTTTGGCGGCAATTTTACAAAACTAGGCAATTCAAAGGTCAACCCCTTGCAAAAGTCCTACGGGAGCTGTTCTTTTTTTATGTTTTTCTGAAGTAACAGACTATTGGCTAATTCCTCGAAAAATTTCAAATAATTAGAGCTCTAATTTTAAAAATGGCGCATACACCTCTGCTGAGCTCTCCGATTTTTTCCCATTTTTGCAAGGTGCAAAATTTCAGAGTGCGATTTTTCAAAAAAATACTTTGGGAGGTATCCTCTTTTTGTATTTTCCTGAAATATGAGGCTCATGGGTAAATCGTGGTAGAATTTCACGTGATTCCGGCTTGAATTTTAAAAATGGCGCATACCCCTCTTCTGAGCTCTGCGATTTTTTCCCATTTTTGCAAGGTGCAAAATTTCAGAGTGCGATTTTTCAAAAAAATCCCTCGGGAGCTATCCTGTTTTTGTATTTTCCTGAAATCTGAGGCCCTTGGGTAAATCGTAGTAGCATTTTACGTGATTCGGCCTTGAATTTTAAAAATGGCGCATACCCCTCTTCTGAGCTCTGCGATTTTTTCCCATTTTTGCAAGGTGTAAAATTTCAGAGTGCGATTTTTCAAAAAAATCCCTCGGGAGCTATCCTGTTTTTGTATTTTCCTGAAATCTGCGGACCTTGGCTCAGTCGTGGTAGAATTTCACGAGATTGGGGCTCGAATTATAAAAATGGCGCATACCCCTCTTCTGAGCTCTGCGATTTTTTCCCATTTTTGCAAGGTGCAAAATTTCAGAGTGCGATTTGTGAAAAAAATCCCTCGGGAGCTATCCTGTTTTTGTATTTTCCTGAAATCTGAGGCTCTTGGGTAAATCGTGGTAGAATTTCACGAGATTCGGGCTTGAATTTTAAAAATGGCGCATACCCCTCTTCTGAGCTCTGCAATTTTTTCCCATTTTGGCAAGGTGCAAAATTTCAGAGTGCGATTTTTCAAAAAAATCCCTCGGGAGCTATCCTTTTTTTGTACTTTCCTGAAATCTGCGGACCTTGGCTCAGTCGTGGTAGAATTTCACGAGATTGGGGCTCGAATTATAAAAATGGCGCATACCCCTCTTCTGAGCTCTGCGATTTTTTCCCATTTTTGCAAGGTGCAAAATTTCAGAGTGCGACTTTTCAAAAAAATCCCTCGGGAGCTATCCTTTTTTTGTACTTTCCTGAAATCTGCGGAGCTTGGCTTAATCGTGGTAGAATTTCACGAGATTGGAGCTCGAATTGTAGAAATGGCGCATACCTCAGCGCTGAGCTCTGCGATTTTTTCCCATTTTTGCAAGGTGCAAAATTTCAGAGTGCGATTTTTCAAAAAAATCCCTCGGGAGCTATCCTTTTTTTGTACTTTCCTGAAATCTGCGGAGCTTGGCTTACTCGTGGTAGAATTTCACGAGATTGGGGCTCGAATTATAAAAATGGCGCATACCCCTCTTCTGAGCTCTGCGATTTTTTCCCATTTTTGCAAGGTGCAAAATTTCAGAGTGCGATTTTTGAAAAAAATCCCTCGGGAGCTATCCTGTTTTTGTATTTTCCTGAAATCTGAGGCTCTTGGGTAAATCGTGGTAGAATTTCACGTGATTCGGGCTTGAATTTTAAAAATGGCGCATACCCCTCTTCTGAGCTCTGCGATTTTTTCCCATTTTTGCAAGGTGCAAAATTTCAGAGTGCGATTTTTCAAAAAAATCCCTCGGGAGCTATCCTTTTTTTGTACTTTCCTGAAATCTGCGGAGCTTGGCTTACTCGTGGTAGAATTTCACGAGATTGGGGCTCGAATTATAAAAATGGCGCATACCCCTCTTCTGAGCTCTGCGATTTTTTCCCATTTTTGCAAGGTGCAAAATTTCAGAGTGCGATTTTTGAAAAAAATCCCTCGGGAGCTATCCTGTTTTTGTATTTTCCTGAAATCTGAGGCTCTTGGGTAAATCGTGGTAGAATTTCACGTGATTCGGGCTTGAATTTTAAAAATGGCGCATACCCCTCTTCTGAGCTCTGCGATTTTTTCCCATTTTTGCAAGGTGCAAAATTTCAGAGTGCGATTTTTCAAAAAAATCCCTCGGGAGCTATCCTTTTTTTATACTTTCCTGAAATCTGCGGAGCTTGGCTTACTCGTGGTAGAATTTCACGAGATTGGGGCTCGAATTATAAAAATGGCGCATACCCCTCTTCTGAGCTCTGCGATTTTTTCCCATTTTTGCAAGGTGCAAAATTTCAGAGTGCGATTTTTGAAAAAAATCCCTCGGGAGCTATCCTGTTTTTGTATTTTCCTGAAATCTGAGGCTCTTGGGTAAATCGTGGTAGAATTTCACGTGATTCGGGCTTGAATTTTAAAAATGGCGCATACCCCTCTTCTGAGCTCTGCGATTTTTTCCCATTTTTGCAAGGTGCAAAATTTCAGAGTGCGACTTTTCAAAAAAATCCCTCGGGAGCTATCCTTTTTTTGTACTTTCCTGAAATCTGAGGCTCTTGGGTAAATCGTGGTAGAATTTCACGTGATTCGGGCTTGAATTTTAAAAATGGCGCATACCCCTCTTCTGAGCTCTGCGATTTTTTCCCATTTTTGCAAGGTGCAAAATTTCAGAGTGCGATTTTTCAAAAAACTCCCTCCGGAGCTATCCTGTTTTTGTATTTTCCTGAAATCTGAGGCTCTTGGGTAAATTGTGGTAGAATTTCACGTGATTCGGGCTTGAATTTTAAAAATGGCGCATACCCCTCTTCTGAGCTCTGCGATTTTTTCCCATTTTTGCAAGGTGCAAAATTTCAGAGTGCGATTTTTCAAAAAAATCCCTCCGGAGCTATCCTGTTTTTGTATTTTCCTAAAATCTGAGGCTCTTGGGTAAATTGTGGTAGAATTTCACGTGATTCGGGCTTGAATTTTAAAAATGGCGCATACCCCTCTTCTGAGCTCTGCGATTTTTTCCCATTTTTGCAAGGTGCAAAATTTCAGAGTGCGATTTTTCAAAAAAATCCCTCGGGAGCTATCCTGTTTTTGTATTTTCCTGAAATCTGAGGCTCTTGGGTAAATCGTTGTAGAATTTCACGTGATTCGGGCTTGAATTTTAAAAATTGCGCATACCCCTCTTCTGAGCTCTGCGATTTTTTCCCATTTTTGCAAGGTGCAAAATTTCAGAGTGCGATTTTTCAAAAAAAATCCCTCGGGAGCTATCCTTTTTTTGTACTTTTCTGAAATCTGCGGACCTTGGCTCAGTCGTGGTAGAATTTCACGAGATTGGGGCTCGAATTATAAAAATGGCGCATACCCCTCTTCTGAGCTCTGCGATTTTTTCCCATTTTTGCAAGGTGCAAAATTTCAGAGTGCGACTTTTCAAAAAAATCCCTCGGGAGCTATCCTTTTTTTGTACTTTCCTGAAATCTGAGGCTCTTGGGTAAATCGTGGTAGAATTTCACGTGATTCGGGCTTGAATTTTAAAAATGGCGCATACCCCTCTTCTGAGCTCTGCGATTTTTTCCCATTTTTGCAAGGTGCAAAATTTCAGAGTGCGATTTTTCAAAAAAATCCCTCCGGAGCTATCCTGTTTTTGTATTTTCCTGAAATCTGAGGCTCTTGGGTAAATTGTGGTAGAATTTCACGTGATTCGGGCTTGAATTTTAAAAATGGCGCATACCCCTCTTCTGAGCTCTGCGATTTTTTCCCATTTTTGCAAGGTGCAAAATTTCAGAGTGCGATTTTTCAAAAAAATCCCTCCGGAGCTATCCTGTTTTTGTATTTTCCTAAAATCTGAGGCTCTTGGGTAAATTGTGGTAGAATTTCACGTGATTCGGGCCTGAATTTTAAAATTGGCGCATACCCCTCTTCTGAGCTCTGCGATTTTTTCCCATTTTTGCAAGGTGCAAAATTTCAGAGTGCGATTTTTCAAAAAAATCCCTCGGGAGCTATCCTGTTTTTGTATTTTCCTGAAATCTGAGGCTCTTGGGTAAATCGTTGTAGAATTTCACGTGATTCGGGCTTGAATTTTAAAAATGGCGCATACCCCTCTTCTGAGCTCTGCGATTTTTTCCCATTTTTGCAAGGTGCAAAATTTCAGAGTGCGATTTTTCAAAAAAAATCCCTCGGGAGCTATCCTTTTTTTGTACTTTCCTGAAATCTGCGGACCTTGGCTCAGTCGTGGTAGAATTTCACGAGATTGGGGCTCGAATTATAAAAATGGCGCATACCCCTCTTCTGAGCTCTGCGATTTTTTCCCATTTTTGCAAGGTGCAAAATTTCAGAGTGCGACTTTTCAAAAAAATCCCTCGGGAGCTATCCTTTTTTTGTACTTTCCTGAAATCTGCGGAGCTTGGCTTAATCGTGGTAGAATTTCACGAGATTGGAGCTCGAATTGTAGAAATGGCGCATACCTCAGCGCTGAGCTCTGCGATTTTTTCCCATTTTTGCAAGGTGCAAAATTTCAGAGTGCGATTTTTCAAAAAAATCCCTCGGGAGCTATCCTTTTTTTGTACTTTCCTGAAATCTGCGGAGCTTGGCTTACTCGTGGTAGAATTTCACGAGATTGGGGCTCGAATTATAAAAATGGCGCATACCCCTCTTCTGAGCTCTGCGATTTTTTCCCATTTTTGCAAGGTGCAAAATTTCAGAGTGCGATTTTTGAAAAAAATCCCTCGGGAGCTATCCTGTTTTTGTATTTTCCTGAAATCTGAGGCTCTTGGGTAAATCGTGGTAGAATTTCACGTGATTCGGGCTTGAATTTTAAAAATGGCGCATACCCCTCTTCTGAGCTCTGCGATTTTTTCCCATTTTTGCAAGGTGCAAAATTTCAGAGTGCGATTTTTCAAAAAAATCCCTCGGGAGCTATCCTTTTTTTATACTTTCCTGAAATCTGCGGAGCTTGGCTTACTCGTGGTAGAATTTCACGAGATTGGGGCTCGAATTATAAAAATGGCGCATACCCCTCTTCTGAGCTCTGCGATTTTTTCCCATTTTTGCAAGGTGCAAAATTTCAGAGTGCGATTTTTGAAAAAAATCCCTCGGGAGCTATCCTGTTTTTGTATTTTCCTGAAATCTGAGGCTCTTGGGTAAATCGTGGTAGAATTTCACGTGATTCGGGCTTGAATTTTAAAAATGGCGCATACCCCTCTTCTGAGCTCTGCGATTTTTTCCCATTTTTGCAAGGTGCAAAATTTCAGAGTGCGACTTTTCAAAAAAATCCCTCGGGAGCTATCCTTTTTTTGTACTTTCCTGAAATCTGAGGCTCTTGGGTAAATTGTGGTAGAATTTCACGTGATTCGGGCTTGAATTTTAAAAATGGCGCATACCCCTCTTCTGAGCTCTGCGATTTTTTCCCATTTTTGCAAGGTGCAAAATTTCAGAGTGCGATTTTTCAAAAAAATCCCTCCGGAGCTATCCTGTTTTTGTATTTTCCTGAAATCTGAGGCTCTTGGGTAAATCGTTGTAGAATTTCACGTGATTCGGGCTTGAATTTTAAAAATGGCGCATACCCCTCTTCTGAGCTCTGCGATTTTTTCCCATTTTTGCAAGGTGCAAAATTTCAGAGTGCGATTTTTCAAAAAAAATCCCTCGGGAGCTATCCTTTTTTTGTACTTTCCTGAAATCTGCGGACCTTGGCTCAGTCGTGGTAGAATTTCACGAGATTGGGGCTCGAATTATAAAAATGGCGCATACCCCTCTTCTGAGCTCTGCGATTTTTTCCCATTTTTGCAAGGTGCAAAATTTCAGAGTGCGACTTTTCAAAAAAATCCCTCGGGAGCTATCCTTTTTTTGTACTTTCCTGAAATCTGCGGAGCTTGGCTTAATCGTGGTAGAATTTCACGAGATTGGAGCTCGAATTGTAGAAATGGCGCATACCTCAGCGCTGAGCTCTGCGATTTTTTCCCATTTTTGCAAGGTGCAAAATTTCAGAGTGCGATTTTTCAAAAAAATCCCTCGGGAGCTATCCTTTTTTTGTACTTTCCTGAAATCTGCGGAGCTTGGCTTACTCGTGGTAGAATTTCACGAGATTGGGGCTCGAATTATAAAAATGGCGCATACCCCTCTTCTGAGCTCTGCGATTTTTTCCCATTTTTGCAAGGTGCAAAATTTCAGAGTGCGATTTTTGAAAAAAATCCCTCGGGAGCTATCCTGTTTTTGTATTTTCCTGAAATCTGAGGCTCTTGGGTAAATCGTGGTAGAATTTCACGTGATTCGGGCTTGAATTTTAAAAATGGCGCATACCCCTCTTCTGAGCTCTGCGATTTTTTCCCATTTTTGCAAGGTGCAAAATTTCAGAGTGCGATTTTTCAAAAAAATCCCTCGGGAGCTATCCTTTTTTTGTACTTTCCTGAAATCTGCGGAGCTTGGCTTACTCGTGGTAGAATTTCACGAGATTGGGGCTCGAATTATAAAAATGGCGCATACCCCTCTTCTGAGCTCTGCGATTTTTTCCCATTTTTGCAAGGTGCAAAATTTCAGAGTGCGATTTTTGAAAAAAATCCCTCGGGAGCTATCCTGTTTTTGTATTTTCCTGAAATCTGAGGCTCTTGGGTAAATCGTGGTAGAATTTCACGTGATTCGGGCTTGAATTTTAAAAATGGCGCATACCCCTCTTCTGAGCTCTGCGATTTTTTCCCATTTTTGCAAGGTGCAAAATTTCAGAGTGCGATTTTTCAAAAAAATCCCTCGGGAGCTATCCTTTTTTTATACTTTCCTGAAATCTGCGGAGCTTGGCTTACTCGTGGTAGAATTTCACGAGATTGGGGCTCGAATTATAAAAATGGCGCATACCCCTCTTCTGAGCTCTGCGATTTTTTCCCATTTTTGCAAGGTGCAAAATTTCAGAGTGCGATTTTTGAAAAAAATCCCTCGGGAGCTATCCTGTTTTTGTATTTTCCTGAAATCTGAGGCTCTTGGGTAAATCGTGGTAGAATTTCACGTGATTCGGGCTTGAATTTTAAAAATGGCGCATACCCCTCTTCTGAGCTCTGCGATTTTTTCCCATTTTTGCAAGGTGCAAAATTTCAGAGTGCGACTTTTCAAAAAAATCCCTCGGGAGCTATCCTTTTTTTGTACTTTCCTGAAATCTGAGGCTCTTGGGTAAATTGTGGTAGAATTTCACGTGATTCGGGCTTGAATTTTAAAAATGGCGCATACCCCTCTTCTGAGCTCTGCGATTTTTTCCCATTTTTGCAAGGTGCAAAATTTCAGAGTGCGATTTTTCAAAAAAATCCCTCCGGAGCTATCCTGTTTTTGTATTTTCCTGAAATCTGAGGCTCTTGGGTAAATTGTGGTAGAATTTCACGAGTTTGGGGCTCGAATTATAAAAATGGCGCATACCCCTCTTCTGAGCTCTGCGATTTTTTCCCATTTTTGCAAGGTGCAAAATTTCAGAGTGCGATTTTTCAAAAAAATCCCTCGGGAGCTATCCTGTTTTTGTATTTTCCTGAAATCTGAGGCTCTTGGGTAAATCGTTGTAGAATTTCACGTGATTCGGGCTTGAATTTTAAAAATGGCGCATACCCCTCTTCTGAGCTCTGCGATTTTTTCCCATTTTTGCAAGGTGCAAAATTTCAGAGTGCGATTTTTCAAAAAACTCCCTCGGGAGCTATCCTTTTTTTGTACTTTCCTGAAATCTGCGGACCTTGGCTCAGTCGTGGTAGAATTTCACGAGATTGGGGCTCGAATTATAAAAATGGCGCATACCCCTCTTCTGAGCTCTGCGATTTTTTCCCATTTTTGCAAGGTGCAAAATTTCAGAGTGCGATTTTTCAAAAAAATCCCTCGGGAGCTATCCTGTTTTTGTATTTTCCTGAAATCTGAGGCTCTTGGGTAAATCGTGGTAGAATTTCACGAGATTCGGGCTTGAATTTTAAAAATGGCGCATACCCCTCTTCTGAGCTCTGTAATTTTTTCCCATTTTGGCAAGGTGCAAAATTTCAGAGTGCGATTTTTCAAAAAAATCCCTCGGGAGCTATCCTTTTTTTGTACTTTCCTGAAATCTGCGGACCTTGGCTCAGTCGTGGTAGAATTTCACGTGATTCGGGCTTGAATTTTAAAAATGGCGCATACCCCTCTTCTGAGCTCTGCGTTTTTTTCCCATTTTTGCAAGGTGCAAAATTTCAGAGTGCGATTTTTCAAAAAAATCCCTCAGGAGCTATCCTGTTTTTGTATTTTCCTGAAATCTGCGGACCTTGGCTCAGTCGTGGTAGAATTTCACGTGATTGGGGCTCGAATTATAAAAATGGCGCATACCCCTTTTCTGAGCTCTGCGATTTTTTCCCATTTTTGCAAGGTGCAAAATTTCAGAGTGCGATTTTTCAAAAAAATTCCTCGGGAGCTATCCTGTTTTTGTATTTTTCTGAAATCTGCGGACCTTGGCTCAGTCGTGGTAGAATTTCACGTCATTGGGGCTCGAATTATAAAAATGGTGCATACCCCTCTTCTGAGCTCTGCGATTTTTTCCAATTTTTGCAAGGTGCAAAATTTCAGAGTGCGATTTTTCAAAAAAATCCTTCGGGAGCTATCCTGTTTTTGTATTTTCCTGAAATCTGAGGCTCTTGGGTAAATCGTGGTAGAATTTCACGAGATTCGGGCTTGAATTTTAAAAATGGCGCATACCCCTCTTCTGAGCTCTGCAATTTTTTCCCATTTTGGCAAGGTGCAAAATTTCAGAGTGCGATTTTTCAAAAAAATCCCTCGGGAGCTATCCTTTTTTTGTACTTTCCTGAAATCTGCGGAGCTTGTCTTAATCATGGTAGAATTTCACGAGATTGGGGCTCGAATTGTAGAAATGGCGCATACCTCAGCGCTAAGCTCTGCGATTTTTTCCCATTTTTGCAAGGTGCAAAATTTCAGAGTGCGATTTTGCAAAAAAATCCCTCGGGAGCTATCCTTTTTTTGTACTTTCCTGAAATCTGCGGAGCTTGGCTCAGTCGTGGTAGAAGTTCACGAGATTGGGGCTCGAATTATAAAAATGGCGCATACCCCTCTTCTGAGCTCTGCGATTTTTTCCCATTTTTGCAAGGTGCAAAATTTCAGAGTGCGATTTTTCAAAAAAATCCCTCGGGAGCTATCCTGTTTTTGTATTTTCCTGAAATCTGAGGCTCTTGGGTAAATCGTGGTAGAATTTCACGTGATTCGGGCTTGAATTTTAAAAATGGCGCATACCCCTCTTCTGAGCTCTGCGATTTTTTCCCATTTTTGCAAGGTGCAAAATTTCAGAGTGCGATTTTTCAAAAAAATCCCTCGGGAGCTATCCTTTTTTTGTACTTTCCTGAAATCTGCGGAGCTTGGCTTACTCGTGGTAGAATTTCACGAGATTGGGGCTCGAATTATAAAAATGGCGCATACCCCTCTTCTGAGCTCTGCGATTTTTTCCCATTTTTGCAGGGTGCAAAATTTCAGATTGCGATTTTTGAAAAAAATCCCTCGGGAGCTATCCTGTTTTTGTATTTTCCTGAAATCTGAGGCTCTTGGGTAAATCGTGGTAGAATTTCACGTGATACCTGCTTGAATTTTAAAAATGGCACATACCCCTCTTCTGAGCTCTGCGATTTTTTCCCATTTTGGCAAGGTGCAAAATTTCAGAGTGCGATTTTTCAAAAAAATCCCTCGGGAGCTATCCTGTTTTTGTATTTTCCTGAAATCTGAGGCTCTTGGGTAAATCGTGGTAGAATTTCACGTGATTCGGGCTTGAATTTTAAAAATGGCGCATACCCCTCTTCTGAGCTCTGCGATTTTTTCCCATTTTTGCAAGGTGCAAAATTTCAGAGTGCGATTTTTCAAAAAAATCCCTCGGGAGCTATCCTGTTTTTGTATTTTCCTGAAATCTGCGGACCTTGGCTCAGTCGTGGTAGAATTTCACGTGATTGGGGCTCGAATTATAAAAATGGCGCATACCCCTCTTCTGAGCTCTGCGATTTTTTCCCATTTTTGCAAGGTGCAAAATTTCAGAGTGCGATTTTTCAAAAAAATCCCTCGGGAGCTATCCTGTTTTTGTATTTTCCTGAAATCTGAGGCTCTTGGGTAAATCGTGGTAGAATTTCACGTGATTCGGGCTTGAATTTTAAAAATGGCGCATACCCCTCTTCTGAGCTCTGCGATTTTTTCCCATTTTTGCAAGGTGCAAAATTTCAGAGTGCGATTTTTCAAAAAAATCCCTCGGGAGCTATCCTTTTTTTGTACTTTCCTGAAATCTGCGGAGCTTGGCTTACTCGTGGTAGAATTTCACGAGATTGGGGCTCGAATTATAAAAATGGCGCATACCCCTCTTCTGAGCTCTGCGATTTTTTCCCATTTTTGCAGGGTGCAAAATTTCAGATTGCGATTTTTGAAAAAAATCCCTCGGGAGCTATCCTGTTTTTGTATTTTCCTGAAATCTGAGGCTCTTGGGTAAATCGTGGTAGAATTTCACGTGATACCTGCTTGAATTTTAAAAATGGCACATACCCCTCTTCTGAGCTCTGCGATTTTTTCCCATTTTGGCAAGGTGCAAAATTTCAGAGTGCGATTTTTCAAAAAAATCCCTCGGGAGCTATCCTGTTTTTGTATTTTCCTGAAATCTGAGGCTCTTGGGTAAATCGTGGTAGAATTTCACGTGATTCGGGCTTGAATTTTAAAAATGGCGCATACCCCTCTTCTGAGCTCTGCGATTTTTTCCCATTTTTGCAAGGTGCAAAATTTCAGAGTGCGATTTTTCAAAAAAATCCCTCGGGAGCTATCCTGTTTTTGTATTTTCCTGAAATCTGCGGACCTTGGCTCAGTCGTGGTAGAATTTCACGTGATTGGGGCTCGAATTATAAAAATGGCGCATACCCCTCTTCTGAGCTCTGCGATTTTTTCCCATTTTTGCAAGGTGCAAAATTTCAGAGTGCGATTTTTCAAAAAAATCCTTCGGGAGCTATCCTGTTTTTGTATTTTCCTGAAATCTGAGGTTCTTGGGTAAATCGTGGTAGAATTTCACGTGATTCGGGCTTGAATTTTAAAAATGGCGCATACCCCTCTTCTGAGCTCTGCGATTTTTTCTCATTTTTGCAAGGTGCAAAATTTCAGAGTGCGATTTTTCAAAAAAATCCTTCGGGAGCTATCCTGTTTTTATATTTTCCTGAAATCTGAGGCTCTTGGGTAAATCGTGGTAGAATTTCACGAGATTCGGGCTTGAATTTTAAAAATGGCGCATACCCCTCTTCTGAGCTCTGCAATTTTTTCCCATTTTGGCAAGGTGCAAAATTTCAGAGTGCGATTTTTCAAAAAAATCCCTCGGGAGCTATCCTTTTTTTGTACTTTCCTGAAATCTGCGGAGCTTGGCTTAATCGTGGTAGAATTTCACGAGATTGGGGCTCGAATTGTAGAAATGGCGCATACCTCAGCGCTGAGCTCTGCGATTTTTTCCCATTTTTGCAAGGTGCAAAATTTCAGAGTGCGATTTTTCAAAAAAATCCCTCGGGAGCTATCCTTTTTTTGTACTTTCCTGAAATCTGCGGACCTTGGCTCAGTCGTGGTAGGAGTTCACGAGATTGGGGCTCGAATTATAAAAATGACGCATACCCCTCTTCTGAGCTCTGCGATTTTTTCCCATTTTTGCAAGGTGCAAAAGTTCAGAGTGCGATTTTTAAAAAAAATCCCTCGGGAGCTATCCTGTTTTTGTATTTTCCTAAAATCTGAGGCTCTTGGGTAAATCGTGGTAGAATTTCACAAGATTCGGGCTTGAATTTTGAAAATGGCGCATACCCCTCTTCTGAGCTCTGCAATTTTTTCCCATTTTGGCAAGGTGCAAAATTTCAGAGTGCGATTTTTCAAAAAAATCCCTCGGGAGTTATTTTTTTTTGGTGTTTTTCTGAAAGCTGAGCGTGTGTTTTACATCCTGGCTAAATTTTAGAAAATGAGAGCTCTAATTTTTGTTTTTATGCAATATAACAAAATATTTCCGAAGCAGCTGTGAATATTTTGGGGTGCGTTCGAAAAGATCGAGTTGAGCCCACCCTTTTTTTTTTGTGGGTGTTTTACAGGCTCCCTTTGCGGGGCTCCTGTTCTGTCAGGAAAACGATAAACGGGAATGGTAGGAGAATAACGGAAAAGGGACTTCCTTCCGGGTGCGAAGGGTGCTCGCGGGACCGTGTAAACGAAGGCCATCTCCCGAGCGTTTTGGCACGTTATGGGCCGTGACGCGGTGTGACAGGATGACGTCACACTTGGTAACTTTCGCATAACGGGAAGAAGGGGGATGAACGGTTGCATCGTAGCCGTTTTGTCCCCACGACCCCCGACAGTGACGAAGGCGATTTTCACGCGCCGCGCCACCGGGGGAGTCCCCCAAATAGTGCGCGGGGGTGCGTTGAATGCGTTCCTCCTCACGATCGTACGCTTAGGGGTCCGTTCGCATTGTCACAAAATTTAGCAGAGCAATTTCGGGCACCACTCGAAAGGGGAGGGCGGCAAGCAAACATGCCGCGTTTTTCTTCTGATTTAGGCTTAGGGAAGGGTGCGTTCAGAGAAGGGTTGCGACGAATATTTATCACCACTCAAATCCTTCAAAAGAGAATTATTAGTTGACATTTATACGAGAGGAATAATAAAGTGAAAATGAGCCCGTGACGAAGCGCACCCCTTTCGCGCCGACCGGATCAATGGCACCCGGGGAATCCCCTGCGTGGAAATTTCGACAAGTGTTTTTATTTGAATCAATTGCAGTTTTAAAAAAATTAAGATAAAGCCGAACAAATCTACCGTGCCCCTGGACAAAGGCAGGCGCAACACGACCCACGGATAATTTGTTTTTATTTTGTAACGTAAAAGAGTCCCCCTTTGCTTTTCAGGGATAATCAGGGCTAATTTTTTTCTTTGCCTCCTTCAGTTTTTGTTTGCTCGATCTTTGGATAAGCTGAAAGCCATTTGTTTTCGCTATGATCCTCTGGTTTTCTCCCTTTTCATTTCGTGGATATAGAGGGCAATTTCAGGTACTTGAAACATTTTCGGAACACTCAAAACAATTCCCTCGGGATGTACCCCGATTTAAGTGGAGTTCGCCAATTCTAAAGGCGGGAGACTTCCTAAGAAAACAACAAATTTGACAAGACCCCTTATAATTTCTGGAATTTCTGGGGATATGCTCCGCTTTCCAGGAAGCCCAAAATCAGGTTAGGTCTGGAACAAAAAATCCGGGAATCACGACTCTAAGTTGACCAGGTGGTGAAATTTTATTTAATAGTCCGAAAATAAATGGCCTTATGTCGTTATAAAGGCTGCAGCTTTTCAGAAAAATATCGTAGGGCCCCAAAAATTGTTAAGGACTCTAAGGACATCTCCCACTATTCAGAAATTTCAAAATCGGGATAGGTCTGGAGCAAAAATTTCAGAAATCGGAGCTCCAAATTGACCAGAGGGTGAAATTTTACAAACTAATCTCAAATAAATGGATCCATGGTGTTGTAATGGCTACCAATTTCTGGAAAATAATCCCCAAGCTCCAATAATTTTAGAAGACTCTAAGGACATGTCTAGCTTTTTATTAAGCTGAAAATCGGGATAGGTCTGAAGAAAAATTTTCGGGATGTGGGACTCCAAACTGATCAGAGATCGAAATTTAACGTAATAATTCGTTACCTCGACTTTGACACCCTGTAGCTTAAAATATTCCCTCGGGAGGTATCCTGTTTTTATTTTTCCTGGATAGCTAGACATGTTGGCTTAGTCTGGACAAAATTTCAGAATTTATTAATTAGTTTTGTGGCCAGGAGAGTATTTTTTGTGAAGAAGGTTTTTCTTTGGGACATAGGGAAGAATTTGTGAAGGGTTTAATTTTTTATTTCCTATAATTTCTAGGGTGGGTTCTTGGGTCACGAATTTAATTTTTTATAATTAGAATAAAAATTCGATTTATTTGCCGGATTCTGATTTTGTTTTGGATATTTTTTCCTAATTCAAAAAAAAAAAAAAAAACAGGTGTGGTTTTCGAATCGTCGAGCAAAATGGCGCCGCGAGGAGAAGCTTCGGACCCAGAGGCGTTCCGTTGATCATGTTGCGGCCGGGGGCAATACCGGAAGCAGTGGTGGTGGTGGTGGTTCAGCGACAAACAGTGGCGCCGGCGGACCAAACGGTGGCCCCAGCAGCAACAACAATGGCAGCGGCGGTGGCAGTGGAGCCGGAAACGGTGGAGCATCCGCTGGCGGTGCTAATTCCGCAAGCCCTCCGATCCCGGCCGCCGCTCCCCGCATCCCCCTCAATTCAGGTTTCAATTCGATGTACTCGTCAATTCCCCAGCCAATCGCGACCATGGCGGAAAATTACAGGTGAGATTTTTTTCTTTTTTTTTTTTTCTGGGGAGGGGGCAATATTTTTAGTTTTTATTTTTTATTTAATTTTTATTTTTAATTAAAATTTCCGTGTTTTGAGCTCAGTTCGATGACGTCATCGCTGGGATCAATGACTTCATCGTGCCTGCAGCAGCGGGACAGCTACCCCTACATGTTCCATGATCCCCTGTCGCTTAGCTCCCCGTACGCGGCGCACCCTCGCACCCCATGCAATCCTGCAGCAGCCCACCAGCAGCCACCGCCACAGCATGCGGCGTACGGGGGTGGAGCGGCAGCTGCGACAAGTACAGGTAAAAAAAAATTTTTTTTCAAATATTTTTTGGTGTTTTCCCGGGCGGTAGGAGATGATGATAGAGATGACCTCCTAGGGAAATCGCCGTACACTGTTAAATTTTCAAATAGATGAGACGATTTTTTTGTTTTTTTACTTTTGGATTTTACCTGGGACTGGGGTTGGGGTACAAAAGAAAAAACATTTTTTTTTCATATTTCTTTTTTTGTTTTTTTTTTTAAATTTTTCAGGTGTGATATCGGCCGGTGTTTCGGTGCCAGTTCAAATCCCGTCTCAGGCAACAGAGCTGGGCACGAACTATTGGCCCCGATTGCAGTGATCCACGCTGTTTGGGCTTCCGAGCCAAATTTTGGCGAGCTGCGGTTCCCCCCATCAGGGCATGCAGGCGGTCGCCCCCTCGGCAGCGGGGGCCGCGGGTGGCGCTTCATTGCCCTCATCAATTGGGGGCCACAACCCGGAAGCCCCCTAATTAAGTTAAAAACAAAAAAAAACAAAAAAACCAAAAACAAAAACACTTTTTTTTTCGTTTGTTTTGCTTTTATTTTCTCCGCCCTCCCCCTCCCCTATTCATCCAACCCCCCGCTCCACCCTTTTTTAATTTTTTTTTTAATTTAATTTTTGTTTTTTTTTTTTGTTTTATTTTAAGAAAAAAACTAAGCTAAGCGAAAAAAAATACAAACAAAAAATATTTCGAAATTTGAGAGAGGAGAGAGAAGAAAGAGGAGGGATAGAGGAGAGAGATGAGAAAATGAAGAGAGAAAAAAACGAGAAAATTCGAATTAGAGAGAGAGAGAGAGAGGAAGGCTAAAGAAGGCCAGAGACACACACTTTAAAAAAAAAAAATAAAAAATGAAAATTTTCCTAACCGTCCTGGCAGTTGTGAAAAGTTTTTTTTTAGTTTTTGTGTTTTTTGCGCTATAAAAAATTGCAAAAATTTCAAATTAATTTTTTTTTTCGTAGTTTTAGTTTTTTTTTTTTGTTTTGTTTGTTTGTTTTTTTTTTTTGTTTTTGTAAAGAAAAACACACACCGCCTCCAACTGCACACCACACACCGAACAAAATAACAAAAAACAAAATTTTTTTTTCGTTTGGAATTTTAACGGAAATCAAAAACCAGAAAACAAAAATTTTTTAATATATCAAAAAAAAAAAATAATTAAAAACAAAAACAAAAAATTTTATGAAAATGAAAAGGTGAGGGGGAGTCAAAAAAAAACGAGAAGAAAGGAAAAACCAAAAATTGTAAAAGGGATAAAATGCAACAACAACAACAAAAAAAAGCAATAAAAAAAAACCAGAAAATTGTCTCTGATTTGTAAAAAAAATTAAAAAAATGCGCGGGTGTGTTGGGCTCTTTAAAATTGAAAAGCTGAGGGTGTGACGTGTGTTAAGAAAGGGTTCAAAAAAAGGGTTCAAAAAAGGGCTAAAAAGGGTTAAAAAAGGGTTTTAATCAAAAAAGGGGTTTAAGGAGCAAACAAAAGGTAAACAAGAAAAAAAATCTAATCAAATAAGAATTTCAAAAAACAACAACAAAAAATTCCACTTAGAGAGGGTGTGAGAGCAACAAAACCAACAACAACAAAAAAAAACATTTTTCTGAGCTTACAAAAAAAAAAACAAAAAACCAAAAAAAAAAAACGAATACAGTTAAAAGAAAATTATTTAGAAAAAAATTTAAATAAATAAGAAAAATGTAAAAAAAAAAAATATTTCTAGTGATTAAAAAAACAACAACAAAAAAATACCAAAAATATAAAAAAAATGGCAATAAAAAATTCAGGCAAAGAGGGGAGGAAAAGTTTAAGCAAAAAAATAAAAAAAAAGAAAACAAAAAACCGTTTAAGCGCATTTCAATTTAAGGCTAACTGTAAATAAAAAATTTTCACACTTGTGTTTTTCCTAGTTTTGTTTTTTAATTTCTTTTGGTTTTTTTTTTTTTTTTTGGTTTTTTTTGCGGAGGGTGCATGTAGTAAGTGTAAAAAAAAAACAAATAAAAACGGGAAAAATAAAAGAAATCAACATAAAAAAAAATTTACAAAATTCAAAAAGAGAACAAAAAATCGCGAGAAGAGCCAAACGTTTTTTTCGTTTTTCTCGTGCTTTTGGTTTTTGGTAGGTTTTTTCCTATTTTCCTTTTTTTCCGTTTTTTTTTGTTTTTTTTTTGTTTTATGCGAAGAGCGCGCAGTTTCTTTTCTTTCAAAAATTTTTAGCGGGTCTAGTTTTAACGGGTTTTAAGGAATTTAACAACAACAACAACAAAAAGAAGAAGAAGAAGAAGAAGAAGAAGAAGAAGAAGAAAACGACTTTAGAGCAGCTTAGGCTTAAGTTATAAAAAAACAACAAAAATAAGAGAAAAACATTAAAAAAAAATACAAAAAAAAATTCATTTAATTCTAAGAATAAATTTAAAAAAAAAAACAAAAAAAAAACAAAAAAACAAAAAAAGCAAAAAAAAAATAAAAAAAAAAATTGTGTCGTTCAACAAAAAACCACATTGGGAAGGGGGGAACGGGGAGGGGGATGAAAAACAAAAAACAAAAAAAAAAACGAGAACGAAACAAAAATTGATTTTTTGCCTAATTTTTCACTTAATTTTGCTTAATTAAATTAAAAAAAAAAAACAAAAAACGAAAAACCTGGTAAACGTCTAAAATTAAAATTAAATTTTTTTTGTTTTTATTTTTCACGTCCCCCCGCTCACCTTGTCAAAGCCAACAACAAAAAAATTCTATATATAAAAAAAAAAAAATATTTAAGAAAAACAAAAAAAGGCGCGCGTGCCTCTCTTAAGAGGGGCAAAGCAAAAAAACGAAATCCCATTGAAAGCAAACCAGAAAATTTAAGACAATTTAAAAGAGGGGGGGGGGGGAATATATTTAAATAAAAAAATAACAAAACACAAAAAAAAAGCTGAAACAAAACAAAAAGAATTGTGTATTTCTGAGAAAACGAAAAAAACAGAGAAAAACAAGAGAAAGTAAAATGACGAAAAAATTTTACACACTTAGGGTCTTAAGGGTTTAAAGAAAAAACACACACCACACACACACAACACACAACACACAACACACACACACAAATTGCAGCCAGCAGGTGAATGACGCAGGACTTAAAATTAAATTTAACGAACAAAAAACAAAAAAAAAACTTAATTTTAAAAAACAAAAAATAAAAAGAAAATGCAAGAATTTATTGAAAAATGGGAATAAGATTGTCTGTGTAGTTTGTGCAAAAATTAAAGGTCTTATAAATAAAAACAAAAAAACAAAAAAAAATGTGAAAAACCAAACAAAAAAAACCAGAAAATCTATTTTCAGCCATTTTTCTCAATTCAAATTTTTCCCGCCAATTTGACTGTCCATCCGGGTACCCGTCCGCTCCCAAAAATTCTCGCATCTGGCAACCCACTCTGGTGACGATGATGACGACGATGATGAGGTGTAGGAGGAGGAGGAGGAGGAGGAGGAGGAGGAGGAGGAGGAGGAGGAATTTAAAGAATTTTTTGGTTTTACGGCCGTCATTTTTGTGGAGAGAGCAGTTCTAGTCGCTCGGGTGCTTTGGATGAGTGGGACGACGTTTTCTCTTGGTTCAGTCGATGCCAGGCCGGCGATGTGTTTGGTTGTGCGCGTGCTTTTCAGAAATTCTTTCTTGGTTGATTTTCGGCGATTTCAGGTGGAGGCATTTTTCGTATTTTTTAAAGCAGCGCATAGGGCAATTACATTTTAAGTTTAAAGAAATATTGTAAAAATTTTCTTGATTGAATAAAAACGAAATATAAAAAAATAAAATTTTATTATTCCAAAATGTTTTTTTATTTATTTTCTGTTTTTTCTTCTTAAATTTCAGCCACAAAATTTGTAGCAGGCGCCTTTTCTTTTTATTTCACAGCTCTTTCTCTACGGATTTTGTTTTAGCAAAGATTTTAAAAAAAAGGTCCAGGAAAATGCGACATAATTCCAAAATTTTTATTTATTTCAGTTGAATACAAAAAACAAAATTACGCCAAAAATTCATGAACAAATTCCCCACCCGCATCAACAAGTCTCTCAAAGTGCGGCTATTACCAAAAAACAAAAACACCCGCCGCCTTAAAATTAAATGAACCAAAAAAACAAAATACAAAAAAAAAAAAAAAAAAAAAAAAGAAATAAATGACGTCTTTAGAATGTCGCCGAACCGTCCCGAACCAGCTGCCGACGCGGGCGGCCGGGCCCCCCCGATCAGCCAATCACAGCCAGCAAAAACTTGGCCCTGCTGCGATTTCTGGGCTCCTGTTATTTTTTGCCCCCTTAACTTGCACGCTTCGCATCTCCGGCAAATGACCGATTTCTGAAATTCGTGTAACAGGAGCCCAGAAATGGTAGTAGGGTTATTTGGTTATTGCATGGGATAAAAATATCCCAGAGGTTTGTGTCACGGATAAAATTTCCCTATAACCCCCCACCCCCACCCCCCCGGCCATTTAGTACACATTTGAAAGTGGCCATCTGTAAAACCAATACTTTCTCATTCTGATTGTTTGTAAACATTGAAAAAAAGGCTGAGAAACATGAAATTTATTTTTCTAGAAGACTTTTTGGGGCTATTTCAGTAGATTTTTCCTACAAAATGGAAAAGTTGAAATTTTCCAAGTATTTTGAAATGAAAAACCATCAATTTATTTTGATTTTTATTCATTAATTTCACTTTACAGAGGTTTAATTCATTTTTATTTTTATTCTTATTGCACAAAAAATCATTTTTTTTGTATTTTTATCGATCTCCTTCGTTCGATCGCTCCTCACAATTAATTGGCTGATTTCTGCTGCTCTCTGCTACTTTCTGGTGGTTGCTGCTGCGCTAATTACCTCTGAACTTGCACGAATTAAACCGAAAAATACTGCGCTCAATCCGCCGGCTCGCGATCGACTGACTTTAAAAACAACTTTTAAAATATGGCTGCCCAAAAAATCAATACCAAGGGGGGCGTGGTTTTCACAGCGGCTATTTTCGCTGTTTTACACCTTAAAAGACTGCTACCGACCGATTTTCTTTTAATTAACTGCTGCACTACGAGGATTGGCTGCATTACGCTTTTTTTAATAAATTTTTTTACTGAAACTAGTCGAATTAAACGAGAAAACAACTCCGCGGACCGCCGGCTCATGATCAACTGACATTAAAAACAAACTTTACAAAATGGCTGCCAAAAAATCAATACGAACTACCACCGCTACCCTACTCCCTTACTCTGATTGAAAATTTTGGGACATTTTTTTCAGTCTATCTCACAAATTCTCTTTTAGAACACATCCTCTCAGCGATTCGTGATTTTAGCACACTACCACTTAGGAAGTTGTGCAATCGCCTAGATCTGACACTTTCGCTCTCATCTCGGAGATAGGAGGGAATTTTTATAGCCGTTTCACCCACTTCTCTCAATTTTCTTACTCTCTAACTGTAATATTTATAATTCCAGCCAATTTCCAGGCAATTCCAGTAAACACAAATATTTCTATCTTGTTTAATCCACCGGGTTTTCTTTAGCTCGTCTCGCTCCTGCGATCAGCTGATCCGACTTGTGTGTTTACAAACAATTATTGATTTTTTTTTCTTGACTATTTGATCAGCTGATCACTCGGCAGCTTGCCTGCTGCGATTTCTGGGCCCCTGGTGCTCCTGGTCGATTTTTCTCTACGAACAACAGATTTCATCTTATTGGTGGTAGAACACAGAATTTGTGGGTGTGCGACTGATGTGTCAGCTGATCGCCCTTAAGTTGAGAAACCTCGTCAGCTGATTTCTGATCTTACGCAGTAAACAGCTGATTTTAATTTGAATTGATTTGCCTCCTGCGATTTCTTGGTACTCCGGATTTTGTTTTTCACCCAGAAGGCTACGTTGCTATACGTCACGAGGCGCCTGTTCTAGAGACGGTGAATTTTGTCATTTTTCATGCGCTGCCGATCGTAAGTTGAATTTTTGAAGAGTGCGAATGACTGCGTGTTTCTCTCTTTTTTTTTATATTAAGGTCGTTTCTGAGTGCTGCTCATCGATGGATGGTTCACAAATCCGAATAAAAAAAAAAAAATGTATCTCAGGTAAGTTAAGAAATTTTTTTTATTATTTGTTAGGACCAACTTCTGGCTGCACAGAAAGGCACATGAGTGGAATTATTTTCAGCAAAATTTTTCCAATAAGTCAAATAAATTTTTTTTATAAGTACCTTAGGAAATCGGTTTTTTTGCACATAAGCCATAAGTCGAAAAATGGAAATTTGCTCATTTTTCCAAATTTTCTTGATTTTATTCATTCTTTTTGCTAAATATCCTCTAATTATTTTATTTCCAATTTATTGAGCCAAAAAAACCGCTCCTAGGGGCCATATTTTAGGAAATCGGTTTTTTTGCACATACGCCATAAGTCGAAAAATGGAAATTTGCTCATTTTTCCAAATTTTCTTGATTTTATTCATTCTTTTTGCTAAATATCCTCTAATTATTTTATTTCCAATTTATTGAGCCAAAAAAACCGCTCCTAGGGGCCGTATTTTAGGAAATCGGTTTTTTTGCACATACGCCATAAGTCGAAAAATGGAAATTTGCTCATTTTTCCAAATTTTCTTGATTTTATTCATTCTTTTTGCTAAATATCCTCTAATTATTTTATTTCCAATTTATTGAGCCAAAAAAACCGCTCCTAGGGGCCGTATTTTAGGAAATCGGTTTTTTTGCACATACGCCATAAGTCGAAAAATGGAAATTTGCTCATTTTTCCAAATTTTCTTGATTTTATTCATTCTTTTTGCTAAATATCCTCTAATTATTTTATTTCCAATTTATTGAGCCAAAAAAACCGCTCCTAGGGGCCATATTTTAGGAAATCGGTTTTTTTGCACACGCCATAAGTCGAAAAATGGAAATTTGCTCATTTTTCCAAATTTTCTTGATTTTATTCATTCTTTTTGCTAAATATCCTCTAATTATTTTATTTCCAATTTATTGAGCCAAAAAAACCGCTCCTAGGGGCCATATTTTAGGAAATCGGTTTTTTTGCACATACGCCATAAGTCGAAAAATGGAAATTTGCTCATTTTTCCAAATTTTCTTGATTTTATTCATTCTTTTTGCTAAATATCCTCTAATTATTTTATTTCCAATTTATTGAGCCAAAAAAACCGCTCCTAGGGGCCATATTTTAGGAAATCGGTTTTTTTGCACATACGCCATAAGTCGAAAAATGGAAATTTGCTCATTTTTCCAAATTTTCTTGATTTTATTCATTCTTTTTGCTAAATATCCTCTAATTATTTTATTTCCAATTTATTGAGCCAAAAAAACCGCTCCTAGGGGCCATATTTTAGGAAATCGGTTTTTTTGCACATACGCCATAAGTCGAAAAATGGAAATTTGCTCATTTTTCCAAATTTTCTTGATTTTATTCATTCTTTTTGCTAAATATCCTCTAATTATTTTATTTCCAATTTATTGAGCCAAAAAAACCCCTCCTAGGGGCCGTATTTTAGGAAATCGGTTTTTTTGCACATACGCCATAAGTCGAAAAATGGAAATTTGCTCATTTTTCCAAATTTTCTTGATTTTATTCATTCTTTTTGCTAAATATCCTCTAATTATTTTATTTCCAATTTATTGAGCCAAAAAAACCGCTCCTAGGGGCCGTATTTTAGGAAATCGGTTTTTTTGCACATACGCCATAAGTCGAAAAATGGAAATTTGCTCATTTTTCCAAATTTTCTTGATTTTATTCATTCTTTTTGCCAAATATCCTCTAATTATTTTATTTCCAATTTATTGAGCCAAAAAAACCGCTCCTAGGGGCCATATTTTAGGAAATCGGTTTTTTTGCACATACGCCATAAGTCGAAAAATGGAAATTTGCTCATTTTTCCAAATTTTCTTGATTTTATTCATTCTTTTTGCTAAATATCCTCTAATTATTTTATTTCCAATTTATTGAGCCAAAAAAAACCGCTCCTAGGGGCCGTATTTTAGGAAATCGGTTTTTTTGCACATACGCCATAAGTCGAAAAATGGAAATTTGCTCATTTTTCCAAATTTTCTTGATTTTATTCATTCTTTTTGCTAAATATCCTCTAATTATTTTATTTCCAATTTATTGAGCCAAAAAAAACCGCTCCTAGGGGCCGTACTTTAGGAAATCGGTTTTTTTGCACATACGCCATAAGTCGAAAAATGGAAATTTGCTCATTTTTCCAAATTTTCTTGATTTTATTCATTCTTTTTGCCAAATATCCTCTAATTATTTTATTTCCAATTTATTGAGCCAAAAAAACCGCTCCTAGGGGCCATATTTTAGGAAATCGGTTTTTTTGCACATACGCCATAAGTCGAAAAATGGAAATTTGCTCATTTTTCCAAATTTTCTTGATTTTATTCATTCTTTTTGCTAAATATCCTCTAATTATTTTATTTCCAATTTATTGAGCCAAAAAAAACCGCTCCTAGGGGCCGTATTTTAGGAAATCGGTTTTTTTGCACATACGCCATAAGTCGAAAAATGGAAATTTGCTCATTTTTCCAAATTTTCTTGATTTTATTCATTCTTTTTGCTAAATATCCTCTAATTATTTTATTTCCAATTTATTGAGCCAAAAAAAACCGCTCCTAGGGGCCGTATTTTAGGAAATCGGTTTTTTTGCACATACGCCATAAGTCGAAAAATGGAAATTTGCTCATTTTTCCAAATTTTCTTGATTTTATTCATTCTTTTTGCTAAATATCCTCTAATTATTTTATTTGCAATTTATTGAGCCCAAAAACCCGCTCCTAGGGGCCGTATTTTAGGAAATCGGTTTTTTTGCACATACGCCATAAGTCGAAAAATGGAAATTTGCTCATTTTTCCAAATTTACTTGATTTTATTCATTTTTTTTACTAAATATCCTCTAATTATTTTATTTCCAATTTATTGAGCCAAAAAAACCGCTCCTAGGGGCCGTATTTTAGGATATCGTTTTTTTGCCCCCAGGCCTACTGTACGCAAAATGGAAATTGTTAGAAGTACAAAAATTCAGTTATTTTCTGCTAGTGGCAATAGTCGTACTATCTTAAGAATTTACTTGCAATAATTTAAAAACAGTCGTAGAGGCGGCTTTAAACTTCATTTTTGAAATTTGTTAATTAAACCAATCTAGAAAAACCCAAAAACAGCATTACGAAAACGATGGACTAGTAAAAATTAATTCTGCGCTTATGACTAATAACTGCCCTCTCTTGGAAGCTTTCGTAAACCTAAATTCTAAGTTCCAACTTCCAAATTACGTTCCACTAAATAGTGTGGGCTGTAGTCAAAACGCAAACCTGAACAGATTGAACTACAAAAATGCATCTATTTCCGGCTAGATGGCTATTTTAAGAATTTGGAATAATTTAAATTCAGTCATAGAGGCGGTAGGTAATCAGTTTTTTTGCATATATTTGCTCATTTTTCCAAATTTACTTGATTTTATTCATTCTTTTTGCTAAATATCCTCTAATTATTTTATTTCTAATTTATTGAGCCCAAAAAAAACCGCTCCTAGGGGCCGTATTTTAGGAAATCGGTTTTTTTGCACATACGCCATAAGTCGAAAAATGAAAATTTGCTAATTTTGCCAAATTTACTTGATTTTATTCATTCTTTTTGCTAAATATCCTCTAATTATTTTATTTCTAATTTATTGAGCCCAAAAAAACCGCTCCTAGGGGCCGTATTTTAGGAAATCGGTTTTTTTGCACATACGCCATAAGTCGAAAAATGAAAATTTGCTAATTTTGCCAAATTTACTTGATTTTATTCATTTTTTTTTGCTAAATATCCTCTAATTATTTTATTTCTAATTTATTGAGCCAAAAAAACCGCTCCTAGGGGCCGTATTTTAGGAAATCGGTTTTTTTGCACATACGCCATAAGTCGAAAAATGAAAATTTGCTAATTTTGCCAAATTTACTTGATTTTATTCATTCTTTTTGCTAAATATCCTCTAATTATTTTATTTCTAATTTATTGAGCCCAAAAAAACCGCTCCTAGGGGCCGTATTTTAGGAAATCGATTTTTTTGCACATACGCCATAAGTCGAAAAATGAAAATTTGCTAATTTTGCCAAATTTACTTGATTTTATTCATTCTTTTTGCTAAATATCCTCTAATTATTTTATTTCTAATTTATTGAGCCAAAAAAACCGCTCCTAGGGGCCGTATTTTAGGAAATCGATTTTTTTGCACATACGCCATAAGTCGAAAAATGGAAATTTGCTCATTTTTCCAAATTTACTTGATTTTATTCATTCTTTTTGCTAAATATCCTCTAATTATTTTATTTCTAATTTATTGAGCCAAAAAAACCGCTCCTAGGGGCCGTATTTTAGGAAATCGATTTTTTTGCACATACGCCATAAGTCGAAAAATGAAAATTTGCTAATTTTGCCAAATTTACTTGATTTTATTCATTTTTTTTGCTAAATATCCTCTAATTATTTTATTTCCAATTTATTGAGCCAAAAAAACCGATCCTAGGGGCCGTATTTTAGGAAATCGGTTTTTTTGCACATACGCCATAAGTCGAAAAATGGAAATTTGCTCATTTTTCCAAATTTACTTGATTTTATTCATTCTTTTTGCTAAATATCCTCTAATTATTTTATTTCTAATTTATTGAGCCAAAAAAACTGCTCCTAGGGGCCGTATTTTAGGAAATCGATTTTTTTGCACATACGCCATAAGTCGAAAAATGAAAATTTGCTAATTTTGCCAAATTTACTTGATTTTATTCATTTTTTTTGCTAAATATCCTCTAATTATTTTATTTCCAATTTATTGAGCCAAAAAAACCGCTCCTAGGGGCCGTATTTTAGGAAATCGGTTTTTTTGCACATACGCCATAAGTCGAAAAATGGAAATTTGCTCATTTTTCCAAATTTTCTTGATTTTATTCATTCTTTTTGCTAAATATCCTCTAATTATTTTATTTCCAATTTATTGAGCCAAAAAAACCGCTCCTAGGGGCCGTATTTTAGGAAATCGGTTTTTTTGCACATACGCCATAAGTCGAAAAATGGAAATTTGCTCATTTTTCCAAATTTTCTTGATTTTATTCATTCTTTTTGCTAAATATCCTCTAATTATTTTATTTCCAATTTATTGAGCCAAAAAAACCGCTCCTAGGGGCCGTATTTTAGGAAATCGGTTTTTTTGCACATACGCCATAAGTCGAAAAATGGAAATTTGCTCATTTTTCCAAATTTTCTTGATTTTATTCATTCTTTTTGCTAAATATCCTCTAATTATTTTATTTCCAATTTATTGAGCCAAAAAAACCGCTCCTAGGGGCCGTATTTTAGGAAATCGGTTTTTTTGCACATACGCCATAAGTCGAAAAATGGAAATTTGCTCATTTTTCCAAATTTTCTTGATTTTATTCATTCTTTTTGCTAAATATCCTCTAATTATTTTATTTCCAATTTATTGAGCCAAAAAAACCGCTCCTAGGGGCCGTATTTTAGGAAATCGGTTTTTTTGCACATACGCCATAAGTCGAAAAATGGAAATTTGCTCATTTTTCCAAATTTTCTTGATTTTATTCATTCTTTTTGCTAAATATCCTCTAATTATTTTATTTCCAATTTATTGAGCCAAAAAAACCGCTCCTAGGGGCCGTATTTTAGGAAATCGGTTTTTTTGCACATACGCCATAAGTCGAAAAATGGAAATTTGCTCATTTTCCAATTTTCTTGATTTTATTCATTCTTTTTGCTAAATATCCTCTA